>ML370140.1:0-43962 GCA_005239525.1 Nicotiana knightiana
AAATCGATAACAAATAATCGATTCGATTTATCGATAAACCGATTCGAATGCACACCCCTACTGTATACAAGGCCAAAACACAGGTGAGCAAAGACCCAAGAGAAGGCAAACTAGGAACCAATTGGGACGGACCATACAAAATCACAGCAGTAGCAAACAAAGGATCTTTCCGGCTAGAAACAATGGAGGGAAAGCCACTACCAAATAATTGGAACGTCGCCCACCTCAAATACTTCAAATTCTGAGAACAGACGCCCTCCAAGTCGTACTCTTTTTCCCCTCACCCGGGTTTTATCCCATTTGGGTTTTACCGGGGAGGTTTTAATAAGGCGACAAAGGGGACGTCTCGAAGTCCAAGTATATGATTCATCGCTCCGCCTATCGACTACTACTCCATGCCAAACGATGAAGGGACTAGGTAGAATGGAACTTCTCAAATGTATGTATGGAACAAACAGAAACATGTAATATTCTCCAATGAATGAATAAACAAAGAAGTATGCAGCATTTTTGCACAGCTCCACCAAATCATTATACATTCTACGTTCTACATTCTACATTCGACCTCGCTCGAATTACTCTACATTCGACCTCGCTCGAATTACTCTACATTCGACCTCGCTCGAATTACTCTGCATTCGAACTCGCTTGAATTATTTTAAATTCGACCTCGCTCGAATTACTTTACATTTGACCTTGCTCGAATCACTTTACATTCGACCTCGCTCGTAATTGCAGTACATTCGACCTCGCTCGAATTACTTTCCATTCGATCTCGCTCGAATTACTTTGCATTTGACCTTGCTCGAATTACTTCACAATCGACCTCGTTCGAGCTAACTTATATTCGACCTCAAGTCGGTCTGCGTTCGACCTCGCCAAAATCAACATTACATGCAAACGACCGAAAAATCAAGGACTTCCCCACATAGCGAACAAAAAAAGAGAACGAGAATCCGAAAACACATAGAAAAAAGGTAATTGTTCCATTTCAATTGTTGGATTACATTACTTTTTACAAAGGGATCGAGGACGCCCTCACAAAAATAGCAAAGCAAAAACAAAAATTAAGTACAAAAGGCTTCACGTTGCATCATTCTCATCAGCATACTCTTCATCATACAAAGGATCAGAGGCAAGCCCATCCACGGTGTCATCATCATCGTCCCCGCCGGGCGTACCAGGCTTGTAACCACAAGCTTCACGAGCTGCCCATGCCTTGACATGAACGCCTTCGAGCTCCTCCTCGGAAACCTTCCCGGCAGCCTTCAAAGACTTGTACACGTTAAGTTGAGCCTCGACGTGAACCCACATCTCGTACAGCTCCCTTGATACACTTGGATCGGCAGAAGTATGAGAAGGAGATGGTTGGGCCAGCTGACGTTCTTTTTCGGCCTTCAAGATGACGACCTGCTCATTTAGCCCAGATAACTCCCCTTCCAAATTCTCTGCCCGATCCTCCAACCTCGCCACCTTGAGCGCCGACGTATCCGCCTCGCTAGCCCGCTCGGACCTATAAACGCGCAGGTCCCCCTACAAAGCTGCTGCCTCCGCCACGGTGGCCATTTTTGTCCTGTCCGCTAGATTCAGCTCGGCGACCTTAGTGCTCAATTCCGCTCTCAAGTCGGCAACCCTGGCCTTGCTTTGTTCCAACTCGACCTTTAAGGACGCCACTTGTGCTTGGAGATCTGCATTCTTAACCATCACCCCTTTACTCAATTCGATTTCATCCTCCTTAGACCTCAGCGTCTCCTCCAACACGTTGCATCGACCAATGGCTCTCATGATCTCCTCATCTTTCTCCTTCAATTCTTCGTCCTTTTGCTCGATCTCATCGCGCAACACTTAGAATTGGCCATCCTCTCCAACACTCTTGACCATCTTCCGATACTTGGTACAGTACTCTGTATACTTAGACTCCATCCTCCTATAGAGAGTAACCATTTCCTCCTCTCGTCGGTCGCGCTCGATCTCCAAGATGAGAGTCTGACGTGCAAAGGAAGGAAAGTTAGCCGGAATAAAACAACACTTATGAAACATAGACTTAGGAGAAAAGAAGCAAAAACTCACTCGCAAGGCCATGCTTGATATGCCTAAAGACAGGCCTATATTATTCGGCGTCAGCGATGTCCTGTTTTCATCCTCCGCACACAAAGGAGAAAAGGACGGTGCCGCCCGCTCTGATTCGACCAAGAGGTTATAACTCACGGGAATGACTATGTGCCGATTAGGAACCTCTGTCCTTATCTCCACACGAGTAGCCCTCTCCACAAAAGTCCGTACCTCCTCAGGGTCGATGTCTGAGCCGGAATCAACATCCCCTGCAAGAACATCACCTCTCCCAACAGCTGATGATGATCCACAATCAGCGGCCCACGTAAGCCCTCCGCTACCACGAACCCCCTCAACCGTAGAGGGGTCTCCTCTCCATAGCGACACTCGTCGTAATCGCGGCCTCCATGGCTGGTGAAGGCCCGATTCCGCCTCTAAATCCATGACTCTCTCCGGCTCATAAACGACAACGACCTCCCCAATCTCCATACTCCGTCTTTTCCTCGGCGATTCCTCCTCGCCACGAGATGCCTCGTCAACAAGATGGAAGATCGGATGAGAAGAAATCTCATCTGGAACGGCAACGACTTGAGGGGCGGAGTCTCTTATTTGCGGAGCGTGAGCCTAACCTCGTACAGACTCAACCAAAGTAAATTTCATCGCAGCCGAGGTCACTGCCTGGCGAAA
The DNA here is from genome assembly GCA_005239525.1 of Nicotiana knightiana. Classification (NCBI taxonomy): domain Eukaryota; kingdom Viridiplantae; phylum Streptophyta; class Magnoliopsida; order Solanales; family Solanaceae; genus Nicotiana; species Nicotiana knightiana. The sequence continues at coordinate 2,740 of ML370140.1, forward strand.
GGCGAGCGCTGGAGCCTTCGCCTTCTTGGAAACTCGTCGACCTAGCACCAAAGAAAGGTCACGTCAAAGGACGATAGGAAACAGTGGTAAGTTGAAAAGTAGTAAGACACTTACGGGATGAAGTCTTGGGTCCAAAGCGCTTGTGGAAGGACGCCCAATCGCGGATCCCCACGGTGTGGGGTAACACGCGAGCCACCCAATCTTCGATATCCAAAACAAGAGAGGGAGAACGCCTCACAGCTGAAAACATGGAAACCATGAGCAGGTCAAAGAACGAAAGAAAAAAAGGAAGAAAAGAGAAAATAATAAACGTATGACGAGGTACTTACAATTGTAGTTCCATTGCTTAGGAAACCCGGTCAGATCCGCCACTAGATGCTCCGTCTTGACGAAGAATTATTTTTCCCAGAACCACCGATTCGCCTAATCATCCATCCCGGCCACAAACCCTTTGGTTCCACTATGTCGTAGGTGTACCAGGGTGCCTCTATAGAAACTAGGCGAGAACAGATGCAGCAGGTGGCGGATAGTGACCTCACAGCCAGCCAGCTCCGCGTACTTCGCCAGCATTAGAAAAACCTTATATAAATAAGGGGAGAGCTGTGCCGGGCAGACGTTATAAAAATGACATAACTCCTTCGCTAACCGGGGAGAGGAAGAGAATAACCTATTAGAAATGGGTAGACATAAAAAGCACAATATCCTGGCTGATGAACCTGTACTATATCGCCTCCCGCCGGAACAATTTCGACGTGGGAAGGAATGTGATATTTAGAGACCGAAGGTCGGCTATTTCACCCGGCCCCGTCTTGGAAAGATCAGGAGCAGTAGCGGGAGCAGGCTCTTTGGGGAAGTCATTCCTGACCGAAGGATTCCTAGGAACAACTTCCTCTACGGTAGGGAAGTTATCCTCCTCCTCAACCAGGGATTCCTCACCGCCGGGAGGAATGGCCACCGATAAATGAGTGGCATCGGAAACTCCATCGTGGTTATGAGGAGAAGTTGACATGTCCACGTAGTGAAGTGTGTACAATAGAGTAATAGAGAGAGTATCAACGGGGAAAGAAATCGAAAACTGAAAGTGAAGAAGCTGCAAGAAATCAGAAGTGGAGATCGGACAAGAAGATAAGAGAAGGAATGTATGCTTACAAAGAGGGAAGTGGTGAAAGTTTCGAAAGTGAAGCCCCTCCCCTCTATTTATAGGATTGGGTGGCATCAGAATCGAGGCAAAGAGCCGTCAATGGCACTAAAGTTGAAGAACAACAACACAGGCTCTGCATTGGGAAGACGCGTAATGATGACGCGCGTGGCCATGATGCCATCCTACGTCAGCCACACCAATCGCAACCCCACTGACAACCGCTAGTTCGACCTCGGCCGATTCAATCCAGCCATCACGACCAAATTTCTTTTGAACGGTTACAGGCAAAGTCCGCTCACCAAGGATGTTCAAGACCACGACTTCAACAAGCGGAGGGACTAACTGTATTGGTCAAAATTTGGATTGAACTTAATAACTACGATGGGCGTGGTCGAGGATTAGGCCGACCACGACTCAATGGCGAAGAGTCATCTCAAGGGGGATTAAAGCCTAGGTCGAGTAATGAACATGTGGAAATAACGGAAGAATAGGTTTAGAATATAGCGAAGGAATATTCCATTAGATATTCCTTCGGTCGTACTTTTTAGGGTTTCTTAGGACTATCCCCTATAAATAGGAAGAGGTAAAGAACAAAAAGGGATTTTTACTTTCTGATAAGAGCACATTATAAAGGTTGACTACAAAGAATATACAAAGCTTGTCTTGTCCACTGATTTCATTTGTTCGAGACATATCTTTTTGCTCACAAGATCCAAGGATCTCGTGTTCATCGTCATTTAGTATTATCCTACGTTGCAGTCACGAAGGAGAATCATCCAAGTCATCTAATATTTGGGTGATAAATTTCTCTTTATTACATTTATTGTCATTGTCGACATTCATTGCATGTTCTCTTTACTATATTCATTGGCAATCATTGGACACCTTTTATATTTTCGAGCACGGTCCTACTTCATTGACACATTAAATTTACAGATCTAGTAGTCATTATCTTTAACTAGGATTCACCCTCTACTTCCTTGTTAATTCGTTTTAAGAAAAAGTTTAATACTTTTTTTTGATAAAACAGCACTCTTCCTAAATAGTTGTCCTTCAGCGTGATTGTCTGGTGTTATTTCTACGAATTATCTTTTGGAATCAAAGTCTACCAGTACGTGTAGCTGCTTATTTGCTTTTTTGGTTAGTTTAATAAATTAGCAAATAGCATAATTATTACAAAGAAATAATGTTACTTTAGAGAACTAGCCTTATTAGGTCAGCCGTCCTTATCTAAGATTCTGCATATCGCATTCCCTTTATTTTAGGTGAATGTATTTAGAACGGCGGCGAACAGTTTGGCCTTTTGGATAATTTCTAATTTCTGCTTGAATAAAAAAAAAAAAAGCAAAAATATACGTTAGCAGTCCAATATGAACCTAAAGATTCAAAGAAATCGAATATAATCGTAAGTGTTAGATATCAATGATAACAGAGAATATTGCACTTTTGGTCCATAAGTTATAATTAGTAAATTCTTATTTCAATGCTTATAATATTTAGCTAAACACACTTAACATTCAATTAAATGTAGAAAAGTCTTGGTCTCACTATTATCGTGGCTTTATGACGGTGCCAAAAAAATGTTATTTATTCCACTTCCTCATTTAGGTCGATCAGTATTCCTAACTTTTTATTTAAAAAAGAAATCCAGAGTGGTTAGATCTGAAATAAGTGAAGCGAAAGGAAAACGTTTGCTGAGAAATGAGAATCGATTTGCTTATTTAAGTTCCATTTTTTTCATTGGGAATGTCAATAATTGAGCAGAAAATGAAGTTATTACCGTATATACAACGTTAAAATTACTTTTTTATGTATATATAATATTTATGTTGAATCTACTTAACCTTTTCATGTATTTATTTATTTATATTTTGTATTATTTTGATTAAAAAAATTGATTCGCCACTATATATTAAGTTTAATACAATAGGTTGATACTACCAAGAACGCAGATTACGTTGCCATTGATCGATTAAAACAACGATGTCTGTTAAGGATAAATTTTATGTATTGTCATAAGTGTTCAAGATTATAATAATCAGTTGTTGTCACTCAAAGCTCGTAATGAACTCGCAATCAAATTAAAACGTACGCTCTCAACGTCGACGAATATTCTTCTAAAGTAGTAATTAAAGTGGTTTTATATAAAAGGAAAATGTGATATTTTCTTACAAATCACTTGTTGCGACACAACACACCCACACAAGTATACGTGGTCGTTAAGTAATAAAATAGTGAGTAGAGTATCGTCCCACGAAAACTTATGATTAACTTATGACTGATTCAACTCAATTGACTTATCGATTCAAGAGATTTATCACAAAAGATATAATTAACTAAGTTACTACCTAAAATACCAATTAATGAATTAACTAGGAAATCAACCAACACAAATAGTGATTTCAACTAACAATCAATAGGAGAGGATATTCCAGGGTCACGAGCTAGCTAACAATCGTGTTATATTCTTGGCTTAAAATAACTAATTGATTTATCTAGATTGTTGATTGACATGGTTGATATTACTCATAAGAATCTGTCGAGTTCTGACTCGCCTATTCAAGTTAACTTAACGTCTATATGTCTATGAAATTAAGATTTACAAGAATGCATTTACAATTCTCGTATTTCAACCAAGCAAGGCAAATAGGTATATGTCTATCCTAATTGCGAATCCGTTCTCCGATGCCCGGGTTCAAGAACTTGCTCTATTTAATTCTTATGCAATCTAGAATTTCCACTTTCGAGTTCAACTCTAGATTCGTAGATAGTATTTCACCGTTAGCTACTTAGTAAAATAATTAAGAACAAAATTAAATAAACAACCCAATATAATAAAATCAATTTCGTCAAATCAAACTCCAAACATAACATTCATGTTTCACCCATGACCCTAGAATAATAGGGTTCTTAGCCACACATGTTCATACAATCATCAAAAATAATATTTTCAAACATAAAATCAATGAGTACTAGAAACGATATGGAAGAATCGATCAAATCTGTGCTCCCAAGTATGTTGCTCTTTTGTTTCTCTCCAAAAATCACGTTCTCTCTATCAAAATTGAGGTTAGACTTGCTTTTACACGTGTTGGGTAGGTCTAGGATCGAATTTACTGATTCCGGGTCAAATTAGGACAGTTTCACGTCATCGGCGCCCTGGGTAGCGTCGGGCGCCCACCAGGGCGCTGCCCAGAAATATCACACTGCCTCCAGCACCACAGGTGGCGCCCAGCCCTGCCTGTGGCGCCCAAAATCAAGTTTTCCCGGTTTTGCTCTAATTTTGTGTGTTTCGTCCCGATTGCTCCCAAATCATTCCTACACATAAAAATACCACAAATCAATATAAACCATCACAATTAACATCTAAAACTCACGAAACAAAAGTAAAATATGAGGTGATATACATGAAAATATATATACTTTAAGCTAAACATCACCACTCGTAAAAGTATTTAGCAAGCTTCAAAAATAGTTGAAAGTAAAATATCACTTTTGGATACGATTTAATACTTATTTAATTATGCAAGTGAATTTCGATACTTAAAAGAATGCTTCAAATAGAAAGAAATGAAGTGTCTTTGAGCACCTAGATGTTTACTTTTCTGTAGGTGGCCACAAAGTTTTATTGCTTACTAGCTCTCCAACCCTATTTGTAGGCGATTCTTTTTCTTTTCATCAGGAATATAAAAGATTCAACATATATATATATATATATATATATATATATATAATTTTTGATGCGGAGTAAAAATTTATATGTAAAAATTTATTAAAACTACAAAAATAGTAAATATGAACCCACAATTTTAAAAATATAATGGGTTCAACTAAAAACCTTAAAGGATGAACCCATAAAGTTTAAATTCTGAATCCGACTCTCTCTCTATATATAACAAAGAACTATTTTTTATGATGGGCTATCTAACAATAATGGTTGATCAAACTACACCAATATCAAGTTTGTAACATTTCATACAAGTGATATGTTTATACGACATAAACTTTGACCTTACTCATTCTTATATATTATGGTTTTCATTGGGTAATCATATCATGGCTAAGAGAATTTCTCAGGTAATATTGGACTCAAAACTACATAGCGTAACCAATTCGATTACTACTCAATTCAGGAAAAATTAGTTGGGTTGGCCATTTTTTGGCCGTCTATTAGAGTTTATCATATTTAAATTGTAATAGCCATTTGTCTGATTAAATTGATATTTTTACTGCTAACTAAAACACGGAACACAACTCCAGCAATCAGTATTGAAGTTCAAAGTCCCAGGAACTCTTTCTAATTTTTGAGCCTTTACTATTGTAAAATCCAGGATTGATTCTTGGAGTTCAAAATAATTAGGTTCCAACCTTCATGCGTGAAATAATGTGAAAAAGATTCAAACAGTCGTTGTTGGGGTTTGAACCTATATAGGTTTCAAACCTAGTAATTGTTGTTGTGTAACGATCCGGCCGGTCGTTTTGAGAGTTGTAGCCCTGTTCCCCAATTTACTGCTCATCTTATATTTTATAGCTGCTATGTTATTTGTTGGAGTAGTTGGTTCGGGTCCGGTGAGGTTTTGAAATGAATTGACACACTTAGTCTCATGGTTAAAAGCTTAATTTGAAATGGTTGACCGGATAGTGACCTATGTGCAAACGACTCCGGAATGGAGTTTTGATGGTTCTGTTAGCTCCGTTGGGTGATTTTAGACTTAGGAGCGTGTCCGGATTGTGATTTGGAGGCCTGTAGTGGACTAGGCTTGAAATGGCAAAAGTTGAATTTTTGAAAAGTTTGACCAGGAGTGGATTTTTTGAATATTGAGGCCGGATTCCGGTTCCAGAAGTTGGAGTAGGTCCGTAATGTTAAATGTGACTTGTGTGCAAAATTTGGGGTCAACCGGACATGATTCGATAGGTTTCAGCGTCGTTCGTAGAAGTTGGAATATCCTTAGTTTCTATAGACTTGAATTTGGGTGCGATTCATATTTTTGATGTTGTTTGAGGTGATTTGGGGAGTCGACAAAGTTCGTATGATGTTTTGGGACTTGATGGTATGTTTGGTTGAGGTTTCGGGGGCCGCGGGTGAGTTTTGGATGGTCTACGGATCAATTTTGAACTTGATATTTAGCGGAGGACTGATAGTTTGTATGTTACTGGTTTCCTTATATGCGTTCGCGAGAGAGGTCTCACGTTGACATAGGCTATCAAGAGGCATACAAGGAGTTGTACTTCGCGTTCGCGAACGCGAAGGTTGGGGGTAAGTGTGCATCGCGTTCGCGAAAGGGGATTTTCTGGGCAGCCGAGATTTGTGCTTCGCGAACGCGAGGCTCTTTCCCCGTTCACGGAGGAGGCGCACCTGGGCAGATTTAAAAGTTTAAAAAATGAGGGTTTGAGTTCATAACAAAAACTTATTTTGGGAGCTCGGTGGAAGGCGATTTTTGGAGAGACTTTCACGTAGGTGTTTGGGGTAAGTGATTCTTACCTAGTTTTGGTTAATTTCCATGATTATGCCTTTGATTTCATCATTAAGTTTGTGATTTGGGGTGAAATATTTGGGGGAAATGGAGAAAAGTTCTTAGGCTAAATTTTGAGGTTATGTTCAAGATTTTTGTATCGGATTTGAGTAATTTTGGTATGGGTGAACTCGTTGTTGAATGAGTGTTCAAATTTTGGGACTTTTATCCGATTCCAAGACATGGGCCGGGGGAGGAGGGCGTCTTTGAGTTGACTTTTTGACTTTTGATTTAAAGCTTAGCATTTTCTAATGGGGTTTATTCCTTTAGCCCGTATTAATTATATCGAATTGTTTATGGCTAGATTCAAGGCATTTGTAGGCCATTTCGCGAAGCAAAGGTGCGTTGGAGTATAGATTTCCCCGGATTGAGGTAAGTAACACTTCTAAACTTGGTCCTGGAGGTTCGAAACCCCGAATTATGTGTTATATGATTGGTGTCGAGGTAACACACATGCCAAGTGACGGGCGTGCGAGCGTGCACCGTGGTAATTGTGACCTGGTCGATTCCATAGAACTGTATAGTGAATTTACCTTGTTGATATCCGTGTTTTCATGATGTGATAAAGTAATTGAGCTGTCAATCGTGCTTAGGCTATATGATGGTACTGTCAGACCCATAGTGGTTTCTTCTTGTTGTCGACTTATTGATTTCATTGAAATTTTGTACTCAATCATATTCATTCATCACGTATCATATCTCAGTCTTTGTTGCTATTAATTGATGCATCATATCATTATTTTGGGGCTAGTTTCGTGACATTGTGAGCCCGTGAGAGAGACCGGAGAGATTGATGACTGAGTGAGGCCGGAAGCCTGATTATGAGTGACATTTATGGGATCAGGCAACATGCTGCAACATATTTTACTAATTTATGCATGGATTTGGCTTATGATAGCGCTTGGGCTGAAGGAGCCCCTCCGGAGTCTGCATACACCCCCGGTGAGCGCATTTGATTTATATTGAGGGATGGATTTTTACTGGACAAGGATCTTGTCTGAATCATTTATACCTGGGGATGGATCTTCCCTACGGGATGGATTGGCCCTACCCAGTACTGAGTGACTGATGGTCAGTTGATGTATATATTCCGGGATGGATCTTCCCTGGAATGGATTGACCATATACAATACTGAGTGACTGAGCATTTCGAGAGTGTGAGTACACGAGGTTTTCAGCATGGTGCATCGCATAAAGTATGTGCATTGGCATGTAGATGTAGAGAAGTTATATTCCTCATATTATTCAAAATGGATCTACCGTACTGGTATTAAGTTTAACTGTTGAACTTGAAAGCATATTGTCACGACCCAAATTTTCCTCCGTTGGGTATCGTGACGGCACCTAGTCTTGAGGACTAGGTAAGCCTTATATTCATGGAATAGCAACAATAATAAGTAAAAATCTAATATTCTTCTTAAATGAAGAATTCTTTAAACAATGCATATTCCCAAAACCCGGTAGTACAAGTCATAAGCTCTATAAAGTTTACTACAACTTCTATATACAATTGTTTGGAAGTAAGTAAAAACAGTGTAAATACAGAATAGTAAGGACTAGGTAAGCCTAATATTCATGGAATAGCAACAATAATAAATAAAAATCTAATATTCTTCTGAAGTGAAGAATTCTTTAAACAATGCATATTCCCAAAACCCGGTAGTACAAGTCATAAGCTCTATAAAGTTTACTACAACTTCTATATACAATTGTTTGGAAGTAAGTAAAAACAGTGTAAATACAGATAGGAAGGTGAATCCGAAGTCTGCGAACGCGACGACAGGTTTACCTTGAGTCTCCTCGAGAAGAATCCGCACAGCTACTAACGATCAATACCTGGATCTGCACAAAAATATGCAGAAGTGTAGAATGAGCACACCACAGCGGTGTCCAATAAGTATCAAGACTAACCTCAGTGAAGTAGTGACGAGGACTAGTCAAGACACTCACTGGTCTAATAAATTAACATGCATAAATATAGGAATGACAGGGCATGACACCTATCTAATGGGTACACAATATATTAACAACATAACAACTACAATGCGAAAGGAAAAACAATAATTAACGACGGAACATCATAATAATACACAGAAGGATGGACGGGAACACAACCCAAGCCCGGAAATCACAACACAATAAGGATAAGTAGTAACTCAATACGGCATTAGTCTCCACACCAGGCTTTAGCCACAAATATCATTAAAATGGTAAAAATCTTCGAGTGTAAACTTTCACCCCGCAAGTTTCGATATTGAAAGCTTTAAGGTAATATCCTTTTCAAAGGGAAATTCTTTTGAAATATAATTTTTCCAAGAGATGTCTCTTAGACATAGTTTTTTTCAAGATAAAAGCTTTTCAAATATGTTTTTCCAAAGAAAGTGTCATTTAAATATAGTTTTCTTCAATATAAATATTTTTTCCAAATATTCTTTTCCAAAGGGATTGTGATGACCCAAAAAGTCATCTCTCATTTTATGAGTCAAAACTGTATTTCGAGGCCTTGAAAACCTCCTTTTATCTCACCCCGTTTTGCATGCGCAGCCCGGGCGTATATCCGGGAAGCTTTTATGAGGAAAATGCTAAATTTGCCTTTAATATTGAATTTAAGTTGACTTCGGTCAATATTTTGGGTAAACGGACCCAGACCTGTGATTTGACGGTCCCGGAGGGTCCGTAGGAAAATATGAGACTTGGCCGTGTGCCCAAAATTGAATTCCGAGGTCCCAAGCCCGAGAAATAAATTTTTGAAAGAAATTGTTTTACTGAAATTATAAGAGTCTTTGGAAATTTGATCATGTTTGAAATTGATGGTATCGGGCCTGTATTTTGGTTCCGGAGCTCGGTACAAGTTTAATATAGTATTTGAGTGGTGCCTGTAAAATTTGGTAAGAAACGGAGGTCATTTGAAGTGATTTGGACCCGTAGTTGTGAAATTTGAGACTTTGAAAGTTTTGAGATTTTTCTTTGAATTCTATGCTAAGTTCGTTGTTTAAGATGTTATTTTGGCGATTTGATCACACGAGTAAGTTCGTAGGATGTTTTTAAGGTTGTGTATATGTTTGGTTTGGAGCCCCGAGGGCTCGGGTGAGTTTCGGGTAGGTTACGGGGTGTTTAGAATTGGAAAATCACTGCTGGTGCACCAGTTCTGGTGTGCCCCCACCTGCGAGCCTAGGGTCGCAGGTGCGGTCCAGCCCAACCAGCCCCCTTTCCGTAGGTGGGACAAAATTTTTGTAGAAGTGGATACACCTCCGCAGGTGCGGCCCTCTGTGGCCTTGCCCATTTCCGCAGGTGCGACCATTTTTCCGCACCTGCGTAAGCACAAGTGCAACCCAAGCACCGCATGTGCGGGGGGGGGGGGGGGGGNGAGATTTTCTTCCCAAATCATAGGTAAGTGTCCACTAACTAATTTTCTTCAACTTCCTAATGTTTTTCATCAATTATCATCAAGAATGCTAGGGTTTTAAGGGTAGAAAATTGGGGATTTGGGTAGAGTTAGGGCTTTTTGAACAATTGGAATTTAGACCTCGTTTTGAGGTCGATTTCGAAACTAATTACATATTCGGGCTCGTGAGTGAATGGGTGCTCGGGTTTTGGTCTGAACCTCGGGTTTTGACCAAGCGGGCCCGGGGTCGATTTTTGACTTTTTAGGAAGAATGATAGAAAATTCATAATTAAGCATTGGGGTTGAATTTTTTGGCATTTATTGATATTATTAAGCTAATTATGTCTAGATACAATTGAATTGGAGGCGAATTCTAAGGGGAAAGCGATAATTTAGGCTTGAGTTGGTCGTGGAATTCGAGGTAAGTGTTTGGCTTAACCTTAGCTTGAGGGAATAGGTGTTGTGTCCTATTTTCTATGTGTAAGTATCATGTTCAACGTATATGTGAGGTGACGAGTACCTATACGTTTGTGTCAAATATGCCCGTGAGTCGAATATTGTGATTTATGTGGTTTTTCGTTAAGTAATACTTCAGTTTCACTTTATAGCTATCTATTTTGGTGGAAATTCCTTGATATTGAACTGTGTTGAGTATCGGTTTCAGTTGAAGATGTTTATGTGAAGTTATGCACTAAGTGAGATTGGTTATAATTGTTTTTCCCTTGCCAGGATGGTATTGATTCCACTGTTGGCTCCCTTGCCGGGACATTATTGTTTTAATTTTGTTTACTCTGTTAATTTCCTTGTTGGATTGCTGTCATTTGATGTGTTTGGGTGAGGAAGAGTGAGAAAGAACCAAGGGTGATGTCGTGCGTGAGATTGTGAGTGAATGTTAATGCACGAAGGGTGATGTCGGGCCGATATTGTGATTGTAAAAGCACGAATGGTGATGCCTTGCCATGATATGAGTAATAATGCACGAAGGATAATGTCGTGACATGATTATGTGAGGTAAAAGCACGAAGGATGATGCCGTGCTAAATATATTGATTCTGATGGTGAGGACGAGAGTAAAAGCACGAAGGGTGATGTCGTGCACTTGTTTTGTATTACTATTTCTGTTGCTTAAATAGATATCTAATTTGTGCCTTATCTCGTTATTTCCATTATTTGATATTTCCTCCCTCATATCCCCTTTCCTTTATGCTTAGCTGCTTATTCCTCGTTGTATTATTTTCTCCGTATACTATTAAACTGCACATGTTGATTTTGTTTGTCATGTCCTAGCCTCGTCACTACTTCGACGAGGTTAGGCTCGGCACTTACTCAGTAGATGGGGTCGGTTGTACTGATGCTACACTCTGCACTTTTGTGTAGATCCCGGTACTGGACTCTTCGGACATTAGATCAGGGTTGCTACCTTCAGTCCAGCGGAGATTCCGAGGTAGTTCTGCAGACGTCCGCAGGCCTTGGCGTCCCCTCTTATTTCATTTCTATTATGTTCTTACTTACTTCTGAGATAGATGTGTATTTGTATTTCGTTTAGACTTCTATTTGTAGTATTCATAGAAAGTCCGTGAGATTGTGACACCTGTTCTGGGAGTATTTTGGTTTTGGATTTCGTATTAGTATTATATCAAACTGATGAATCATGTTATTAACGTATATTCTAAATTCTGTGATTTTATTATAAAGTCTGGTAAATTGTGGTAGAGGTGAATGAATAAGGCAATTAATCAGTAACGTTGGTTTGCCTAGCGGGTTTAATGTTAGGCGTCATCACGGTCCCGACGGTGGAAAATTCGGGTCGTGACATGGATATCCTTCAACATAGTTTTATTTAACATAAATATTTTTCAAATATTCTTTTCCAAAGGGATATCCTTCAACATAGTTTTATTTAACATAAACATTTTTCAAATATTCTTTTCCAAGGGAATGTCCTTTAAACATAGTTTTATTCAAGATAATTATTTTTCAAATTGGACTTTCCAAATAATTGTCTTTCAAACATAATTCCCTTGATAAAATCTACCGGGATCCCATCCCGTAGTTACGAATTCATCACACAATACAGAGGATCTCCCGGAATGCGTCCGTAGTCCCAAAAACAATATGCGTTGGGGGATCTCCCGGAATACGTCCGTAGTCCCAAAGTAAATATGCAGTGCTGGGGGATCTCCCGAAATACGTCCGTAGTCCCAAAGTAAATATGCAGTACAGGGGGGATCTCCTAGAATATATTTGTAGTCCCCAATTTAAATATGCAGTACAGGGGAGGATCTCCCAGAATACGTCCATAGTCCCCAATTTAAATATGCAGTGCAACAATCAAAGACAACAATTATAGCACGACAGAAAACTCGTACATCACCACATCAAATACAAAGCAATCATAACAATGACACGAGGTAAAGCGAATTAATCAATACAACAACTTCAATTCACAAAGAAGCAGTAGAACATCGTTCACAAGGAATAATCGCTGTAAAGAATACTAAGCGTAAAGAGAACAGCTTGACCAGGGAAAAACAAGACAAGCAACAAATCCACAAATTCAAGTCAACAACGAGAAGACAACACAAGTCAAATAATTCCAAGTAAGGACAAGTCGACTAAAAATAAGTTATCTAAACCCCTTATGAGGTTGAGAAATTATGCGAGATATTCAACAATTCAATTAATTATAGGTAGTTTATGAAAATATAGCATGACGATAAAAGAGGTAAATCCTTTGGTCAAGTCAAAACAGGGTCAGGTATGCGGTAAGGGTAAATCCTGAAGGAATTATCTCTAATGAAAGCATGTAGAGGTGAAACTAGCAAATAAGAACTCAAACGTATCAAGAACAACTTCCTACAAGGTGAATATAAGGACCTAAGAACACTAAAAGGTCAACCTTCTACAAATAAGTCCGAGCACACACTCGTCACCTCGCGTACACGGACTACAATCAACATAGAAGACTCAAATCCTAAGGGGTAGTTCCCCCACACAAGGTTAGGCAAGATACTTACCTCAAAGATGACAACTCGGTACTCTAAAATGGATTTCTCAGGTGAAAGTCCTCTGGACGGCTCAAAACCAACTACAACAACTTCAAAACACACATAAAACTTATAAGGAACTATTCCGGATAATAAATCTTCAATCTTTATCAAATTCTAAAAAATCAATCCAAAAGTCGACCCCCGGGCCCGCACCTTGGAACTCGATAAATTTTACAAAAATTCGAACACCCATTCTAATACGAGTTCAACCATACAAAAATTACCAAATTCATATACCATTTCATCCCTCAAATCATGAAATTTCGTTTTAAAAATTTTTCTTCAAAAACCAACATTTTCCCTAACTAAAACACAATTTAATGATAAAACAAAGACTAATTCATGGAATATATTTAGTTCTAAGTGAAGAACACTAACCCAATCGAATTGCTTGAAGAACCCACCAAGAATCGCCAAGAACCGAGCTCTAGAAGTCAAAATATGGAGAAAATAGAAAACCCTCGAATATAAACTCTCTGCCCAGGCGTGATCGCACCTGCAATGAAAATGGCCGCTTCTGCGCAACCGCAGGTGCGCACGACCAACCGTACATGCGCTCTATTCCCGCTCTTGCGCTCAAGACTCCGCTCCTGCGAAGCCGCAGGTGCATTCCACTTATCCGCATCTGTGGAGAATGCCCAGGACACCTTGCTCGCACTTCCACCTCTTCCTTCGCACCTACGACCATCGCACCTGCACCCAAGGTCCGCAGGTGCGATTACATCAGAACTCAGCTTTTCCCCAAAACCATGGAATTCATCCGCGACTCGTCCGAAACTCACTCGGGGCCCTCGGGACCCCTTCCAAGAATACCGACAAGTTCAATAACCTAACACAGACCCGCTCGAGGACTCAAATCACATAAAATGACAAAACTACAAATCATACCATGAATCGAACTTATGAACTTCCAAATCTTCCAACTTCTAAAACTCGTGCCGAAACCTATCAAACCAACCCGGAATGACGTCAAATTTTGCAGGCAAGTCCCAATTGACTTAACGAAGCTGTTCTAACTCTCGGAACCACATTACGACCCCGATATCCCAAAAAGTCAATTGTGGTCAAACTACTCCATTTTCCAAACTTCAAATTTTCCAACTTTCGCCGAATTACCTCAAATTACTCCACGGACCTCCAAGTCCAAATTCGGATGCACGCCCAAGCTCAAAATCACCATACAAAGCTGTTGACATTACCCAAAACTTATTCTGGAGTCGTTTACATGAAAAGTGAAATTTCGGTCAAATTCCACCGCTTAAGCTTCCGAAGCTAAAATCCTTCTTCCAATTTGACTCCGAATAATTCGGTAACTGAATCCAACCATGCACACAGGTTGATATACATAATGTGAAGTTGTTCAATACCTTATGCCACGGAATGGAGCTTACATTCTCAAACGACCGGTCAGGTCGTTACACATATTTACGTTTCTACACTTTTATTTCTATGTCGAACTGTACCGATTTAGTTCGTCACTACTTTCAGTCCAAAGATTAGATTTGTTACTTATTGGGTTGGTTGTACTCACGCCACCTCGTGCACAGATCTGAGTGCTTCCGGTCATGGCGGCTGCTGAGTTGAGGGGTTCGGACTATCTGAGATTATCGAGGTAATTGCGTGGCGTTCGCAGACCTTGACTCTCCTCCCTTGTCTTCATTTGATATTTCAATTTTATTCTCTAGATGATGTATTAGACTATATTCCTATTTAGATTCTCATGTACTCGAAGACGCCTCGATTTGGGAGATTTTGTGTTGAGATTACGTTTTTCTTATTTGCTTTTAAAAGAGTATTCCTTAATTTAACTGCTTTCATATTTTTCAAGCTTTTGATGTTCTACAATGGTTGAGTAGTTGGCTTGCATGGTTCCACAATAGGGTCCATCACGACAGGTCGGTTTGGGTCGTTACAAGTTGGTGTCAGAGCCTAGGTTACATGTGTCTCACAAGTCATGAGCAGGTTTAGTAGAGTCTTGCTGACCGGTACAGAGACGTCTGTATTTATCTTCGAGAGGCTGTCAAACCCTTAGGAAATTTCAGATTCTGGTACTCTTGTCGTGCGGATTTTTTTATTTTGGTAACTAAACTTTTGTTATTCTATTCTCTCATAGATGGTGAGGACACATGCTACTAGATAGGATGGACAACCCCAGTACCACTAGCTAGGGCCACGATAAGCCGAGGTTGCGGTAGGGGTCGCGGTAGGGGCAGAGGTGCAGCTCGTACAATAGCTAGAGCAGCACCTACTGATCCACTAGTTGCTCTAGCTCAAGAGCAGGTTCCAAATGTGGCTGAGCTAGTCGGGCCATCTCAGGCACCAGTTGTGCTCATTGTGATTCCTTGCCTTCAGGAGGCGTTGGCCCAGATATTGACTGTTTGTACTGGCCTTGCTCAGGTGGTTTAGGCTCAGGCCACACCAGCCATTTCTCAGGCCAGGGGAGGTACTCAGACTCCCACCTCTTGTACACCAGAGCAGGTGCTGCAGGGGCTTCTAACGCCGGGGGTACTACCAGCCCAGCCGGTTGCAGCTGCTCAGGCCTAGGTGGTCCCCATTATGGTTGATGATGAGCAGAGGAGACTTGAGATATTTGGGAGGCTTCAGCCTCCATTATTTAGCGGTACTGGGTCAAAGGAGGCCAGAGCTTCTTGAATAAGTGCTATCGGATTCTTCGTACTACATGTATTCTGGAGACTAGTAAGGTCTCGTTCATTACTTTTCAGTTCTCTGGGGCTTCCTTTAGATGGTGAGAGGCTTATGAGAGGTGCAGGATGGTCGGTGCAGCACCACTTACATGGCAGGAGTTCTCCATTCTCTTTTTGGAGAAGTTCGTGCCGCAGTCTCGCATGGAGGATCTACGCATACAGTTTGAGCAGTTGCGACAGGAGGGCATGTCTGTGACACAGTACAAGATGAGATTTTCTTAGTTGGATCGTCATGCAGTTTGGTTGGTTCCCACGGATAGGGAGAGGATTAGGAGGTTCATTGATGGCCTCACATATTAGTTGCGGTTGCTTATGACTCGAGAGAGGGTGTCTGGAACTACTTCTGACGAGGTGGTTGACATTGCTCAGTAGAAAGAGATGGTCCGCATCCAGGAGCGAGGAGAGAGGGAGCCCAAGAGGCCACGTGGATCGGTTGCTTATGAAAGCATGAGCTAACACTTCGTTTGTCTGATTATGATGAGGACAATCTCTGAGCAGCCCCTTGAACCTGGCCCAAGCTGAGTATAGAGACTCCCCCGCTTTCTGTTTGAAGGTGATTATCCCACTTCTGATCTTCGCAGTTTTGTTTGAAGGGAAGAACCTTGCCAGAAATTTCCTTGCCAGAACATTCCATGATGTAATAGAATTAGCAGGTTTTGCCTTCAGCCATCGCTTTGCTTCGCCCAACGGAGAGAATAGGAAAAGTGTGAGCCTCGCATAGTTTGGAGTGACCCCGTTAGTGATGTAAGCATCACTAATCTCCAAAAAGTTCAGGATATGTTGTTGTGGATCCTTGTTTGGAAGACCCATAAACTGGCTATTCGCATGAAGTAGTTGGATCATGCTCTATTTCAGCTCAAAGTGCCGGTGATTCTGGGCTTCACAATGCTGGAAGTGACATTATCTATGTTGGGCATCGCCACCTCCTGAACACACATGTGTTGCTCCTCTTCCATGTTCACAGGATATTGAACGAGTGCTTGAAGATTATTTGTATCCCTTGCTTCCCTCAACCGCCTACGAAATGTTCTCTCAGGTTCCGGGTCAAAGCCCTTGAGTCTGTCCTGGCTTCTGACCGTACGCATTCAATCAAAGTTCCTGAGATCAGAGCAACAATCAAGTAACGTTAGACTTGATGAAATAATATAATTAAAGCAAAAACTAGAAAGTAGTCAATTCAAGTCCCCAGCAACGGCGCCAAAACCTTGTTGCTCCCAAATGTATACGCAAGCATACATGGGCGTACAAGCAATAAAATGATAAGTCGAGTGTCGAACCCACAGAGACTTGTATCAACTACCCACTAAATTCACCAAGATTGTTATTCAGTCAAGCAAAAATCGAGTTCAAGAATGTGATTACACTAAACTATAATTCTGAGTAGTACTAAATTATCAAGTAGCAAAATAATTATTGTGTATTCAATATAGAGAAATATTCCAGGGTTGTGATCGATTCACCAATCCTATTGTGTTCTAGTTAAATCTCCATATCATACAATTCACTCATGGTTGCTAATTAATCGAACAATTTCCCTCATAGCTTTCTCTCGAAGTACTACACCCCTATTCAAAATAGATTAATGCATATATTCCTATGAAATCAATCTATCAAGAACGCATTAAGATTATGATATTTAATTAAGCACAGTGACTAGGTATATTTCTATCCTAACTACAAATCCTCCCCCCCCCCCCAAGAGTTAAGATCGTGCTCTCTTCAATTCTTCTCTAATCAAACAACCATATATTAGTGAATTTTAATCAAGGTTAAGTCAATGTTAAACAACAATATTCATGGCTAAATCACAACCCCAGAACTATGGGTTTTAGCCACTCATGATAATAGCAAACAATTTCATAAGGGTTGGATAATTGAAAATACTAAGTAAAGATGAATAAAACTGAGATCTCTTCACTCCCGGATGTTTCTCGTGCGTATATTCGCTCCAAAGTGGTGTCTTCCCCTTCAAAATAGATTTTGGTTGGCTTTTATATGAGTTGGAAGCGTCTTGGGGTCGAATAACCAAGTCCTAGTCGAAAGCGGACACTTTGCATTTTGAGCGTCCATGCCAGGGTGGGGTGCTGGCCCTAGCACTCAGCTTTTTAACATACTGAAAATTGCACCACAGGCAGCGCCCTACGCTACCTGTAGCCCTCGAATTTCAACTTCGCCTTTTTCTTCCCGATTTCTCTCCAATTCGTGCCCTTCCGTCCCAAATTGCATCTGTATGATCCCTACACACAGAGATACCACAAATTAGCACAAATCATCAAATTATACATCTCAAATATTCTATACATGAGCAAAATATGAGGCAATATATATCAAAATATCATACATTAAGCCGATTATCAAGCCCACTCGTGTTCTAGCTTGTGTGGTTTCTCGGTCTTCCTTATATGATTGCATCAGAGAGCACTAGTATGATGATATCCATTTGCTTGTCCATAAGGACACAGTTTAGCACGATGATGCCAGAAATATTACTACTGGGGATGATGGGGTATTGAGGATGCAGGGTCGGATTTGTGTGCCTAATGTAGACAGACTACGTGAGTTCATTCTTGAAAAGGCCCACAATTCACGGTATTTTATTTATCCGAGTGCCACGAAGGTGTATCAGGACTTGAGGCAGCATTATTGGTGGAGTAAATGAATAATGATATAGTAGGGTTTGTAGCTCGGTGCCTAAATTGTCAGCAGGTAAAGTATGAGCATCAGAGGCTAGAGATTCCATAGTGGAAATGGGAGAGGATCACCATGGATTTGTAGTTGGGCTCCCACGGACTTCGAGGAAGTTTGATGTTATTTGGGTGATTGTGGATCGGCTGACCAAGTTCGCGCACTTCATTCCAATGGGGACTACTTATTCTTCAGATCGGTTGGCTGAAATTTACATTCACGAGATTGTTTGCCGTCACGGAGTGCTAGTGTCCACCATTTCAGATCGGGGCACGCAGTTTACATCACAGTTTTGGAGAGCTGTGCAGCGAGAGCTGGGCACCTATATTGAGTTGAGCACAACAATTCACCCTCAAATAGACGGACAGTCCGAGTGCACTACTCAGATATTGGAGGACATGGTACATGCTTGTGTAATTGATTTTGGGGGTTCATGGGATCAATTTCTGCCGCTCGTGGAGTTTGCCCTACAACAACAACTACCAACCGAGAATTTAGATGGATATGTATGAGGCTTTGTATGAGAGATGGTGTAGGTCTCTAGTGGGTTGGTTTGAGCCGAGTGACGCTAGGATTTTGGGTACTGACTTGGTTCAGTATTCTTTGGACAAGGTTAAATTGATTCGGGAGCGGCTTCGCACCGTGAAGTCTAGACAGAAGAGTTATGCCGACCCGAAGGTCCATGATGTTGCTTACATGGTTGGGGAGAAGGTTCTGCTCAAGGTTTCACCATGAAGGGTGTTATGAGGTTCGTGAAGAAGGGAAAGTTGAGCCCTCGGTATATTGGGTCGTTCGAGGTACTTCATAGGATCGGGAAGGTGGCTTACAAGCTTGCCTTACCACCTAGTTTGTCGAGTGTGGATCCAATGTTTCATTTTTCTATGCTCTGGAAGTATATCGGTGATCCATCTCATGTTTTGGACTTCAGCACGGTTCAGTCGGATGGTGATCTGACTTATGATGTGGAGCCGGTGGACATTTTGGATCGACAGGTTCGAAAGTTGAGGTCAAATGACTTAGCTTCAGTGAAGGTGTAGTAGAGAGATCAACAAGTTGAGAAGGCTACTTGGGAGACCGAGTGGGAGATGTGGAGCAGATATCCACACCTATTTGAGACTCCAGGTACGTTTCTAGACCCGTTTGAGGATGAACGTTTGTTTAAGAGAGGGAGGATGTAACGACCCGGCCGGTTGTTTTGAGAGTTGTAGCCATGTTCCCTCATTTACTACTCATCTTGTACTTTATAGTTGCTATGTGATTTGCCGGGATAGTTGGTTCGATTCCGGTGAGGTTTTGGAATGAATTGAGACACTTAGTCTTATGGTTGAAAGCTTTCATTGAAATGGTTAACCGAATGTTAACTTATGTGCAAATGACTCCGGAATTGAGTTTTGATGGTTCTTTTAGCTCCATTGGGTGATTTTGAACTTAGGAGCGTGTCTGGATTGTGATTTGGAGGTCTGTAGTGGAATTAGGCTTGAAATGAAAAATATTGAACTTTTGGAAAGTTTGACCGGGAGTTGGATAGGTCCGTAATATCAAATGTGACTTGTGTGCAAAATTTGAGGTCAACCAGACGTGATTTGATAGGTTTCGGTGTTATCCGTAGAAGTTGGAATATCCTTAGTTTCTATAGGCTTGAATTGGGGTGTGATTCGTGTTTTTGATGTTGTTTTAGGTGATTTGAGGCCTCGACTAAGTTTGTATGATGTTTTGGTACTTGGTGGTATGTTTGGTTAAGGTTCTGTGGGCCTCGAGTGAGTTTCAGATGGTCTACGGATCAATTTTGGACTTGGTATTTAGCTGAGGACTGTTGGTTTATATGGTGTTGGTTTCCTTATATGCGTTAGCAATAGAGATCTCGCATTCATGAAGGGTATCCGGAGGCAGACAAGGAGTTGTACTTCGCGTACGCGAAGCGAGCAACCCGTTCGCGAATGTAGGGGGTAAGTGTGCGCCGCGTTCGCGGGGGGTGCATACACGTTTGCAAAAGAGAATTTTCTGGGCAAGTGAGTTTTGTGCTTCGTGAACGCGAGGCTCTTTCGGCATTCGCGAAGGAGGCGCACCTGGGTAGATTTAAAAGTTTCAAAAACGAGGGTTGAGTTCATAACACAAAAGTTGATTTGGGAGCTCGATGGAAGGCGGCTTTTGGAGAGATTTTCACGTAGGTGTTTGGGGTAAGTGATTCTTAACTAGTTTTGGTTAATTTCCATAATTATGCCTTTGATTTCAACATTAAATTTATGATTTGGGATGGAAGATTTGGGATAAATGGAGAAAGGTTCTTATGCTAAATTTAGAGGTTTTGTTTGAGATTTTGGTATCGGATTTGAGTAATTTTGGTATGGGTGGACTCGTGGTCGAATTGGTGTTCGGATTTTGTGACTTTTACCCGATTCCGAGATGTTGGCCCGGGGGGCGGCTTTGAGTTGACTTTTCGACCTTTGATTTAAAGCTTAGCATTTTCTTATGGAGTTGATTCCTTTAGCCCGTATTAAAGTTGTATTACAAAATTGTATTAAAGTTGTATGTAAATTGTATTAAATTGTATTATGTTATAATCATATATTTTTAAAATTGAATGTTGTCTGAAAGTTGAAAAATAGTTGTATAATGTATGAATCATTGTATGAAATTTGATTTAAGCTATAAATACTATCTTTTTACATAAAGTTGTTGATTTGTATCAAAATTGTTTTAAGAAAGGAAGTTTTGATGGGAATTTCAAAGAGGAAAAAGAACACACCACTTACAAATTATATACAAATCATATACAAAATACAGACAAAAGACATATTGTATAAAATTTATATGAATTGAATTTAAGTTATATGATTTGTAGTTGTATTTATCTGGGTAAGAATGATGCATGAAAGTTGTACATAAGTTCTAAATGAGTTGTATACTATATAATTAGTTGTATAAAATTTATTTTTAGTATGTATGTTGTTGTAGATATATCAAATTTGTATTAAATTTGTACAAAATTTGTCTTCAATTTGTGTGTTGTTACCATACATTATATTTTCTTACTCTATTTGTTAAAGAAAGAAAAGTAGAGAATGAATTTCAAATTGGCTCATATATTGATTCATGTTTGTTTAAATTGAAAAACTTGAATATTGTACCAGCAATAGTGACTGATAATTGCAATCCATAAGTAACTGATTTGATTGCACATGTTAAATTAACTATTCATAACTTTTTTTTTAAATTATTGGAGTTGCGCTACAATATGCTACTTCGAACTTTCTATTCTGAGTCTTGATGATGGCCTTGAAGTTGGAAACGATGGAAGTGACGACATGTTGGCATAACTTGAAAATGAAGAATTGATATTGGTTTTTGTTTAGGAGGGAGACGACAAAGAGGAAGAAGAATTGCGCTAATTATGGCTTCTTCTTATCCAGAGACCTTGAATATTTATTATATCATAAAGGAGTACAAAGAAGAAGCTAATATCAAACCTCTCCGGTTATGGTCGTGACAAGCTAAAAAACTTATTGATAAGGAAAAGAGATAGTAATCTCCTAAGTCTATGCTAACACCAAAAAACTGTTAGATACCAAAAATATTTACTCAGCTAATAAAGCTAATTATGGTTTAAAATAAGTAATACACAACTGGAAGGAATCTTATTGAAAGAGGGGTGGAGAGAAAATATGAAAAAGATGTAACTAAATCTCCTAAGTTAAGGCATTAGTGATTGATTGTATATAATTTGTAAGTAATCTTTATTTAGGACGGTTAATATACCAAATTAGGACAACTTTGGTAAATAAGTTTCAAATATTATATAAGAAGGAAAATTCCAAGTTTAAAGAAAAATATAGGGTCTTTTACACAAACTTTTTTGAAAGAATTACAAGAAAATACATGTAACGACCCGACCGGTCATTTTGTGTTCTAGGACCCCGTGCCCCTAAATGAGACTTCACGTAGTTGCTTTTGTTAATTTATGACTTGCGGGGACGGGTGGTTCGAGGTTTGGAGGAGTTTGGGGTGGTGTAGGAACACTTAGTTCCTTAAGGCTGGCCTTAAAGGCCAAGTTCGACTTCGGTCAATATTTTTAGCAAACGACCTTGGAATCGAGATTTGAAGGTTCCGGTCGGTTCCTATTATGATTTCAGACTTGGGCATATATTCGGAGCGGGTTTTGGATGACTCGGGAGCGTTTCGGCGCCAAATAGTGAAATATGACTTCTTAAGTTCAAAAAATTGAGGTTTAGAACGTGATTTTTGTGTTATCGAGGTCCAAATGAAATTCTGAGATCGGGAATAGTTTTGTTATGTCATTTATGGCTTGCTCGCAAAATTTGGTGTCTTTCCGAGTAGTCTAGGTAGGTTCGGCGTGTTGAAGGTGAATTCAAGAACTTAAAGTTCTTAAGTTGGATCCAATAGGTTTTGGGGTAAAAATTTTAGATTTAGCTTTGTTTCGGACGTTTCGGACGTTCCGAAGGATCGAGCGAGTCCATATTATGATTTAGGACTTGTTTGTATATTTGGACGGGGCCTCGGGTGGGCCCGGATGTCATTCGGACCTCGCGCGAGGCAAAATCCAGCCTTAGAAGAACTGATGGTGCACCAGATCTGGTGCGACCACACCTGCGAAGGACCAGCCGCAGGTGCAAAGACCGCAGGTGCGGTCAACGCCTCGCAGATGCGACCTCAGAGGGGGCTGCCCAGTTCCGCAGGTGTGGGCCATTTCCCGCAGAAGCGGAGCCGCAGGTGCAGACTCCCTTCCGCAGGTGTGACCACTGGACTCTTCCCATTTTCCGCACGTGCAGGATTTTTCTCGCAGGTGCGGTCCTCGAGCCGCAGATGCGCAAAACTTGAAGGCAGTGAGGTTGTTTAAAATACAGGACTAAGTCATTTTTGAACCATTTTTCTTCATCTTGGATGATTTGGAGAGCTTGCAAAGGAGATATTCAACCTAGCAATTGTAAGGTAAGTGAATCCTACCATAAAGTAAGTTTAAATACTTGAATTTTTTGGATAGATTAACACATTAAATTAGTAGAAATTATGGGTTTAGAGTAAAACCTGGCTCTGATACCACAGTAGGACGAACAGAGCAAGAGACTCCAAGCAAGCAAGCTATATCATAGATACGAAAGTTTTCCTACAAAAGGGCAGGAATTTGTTATGTAATCATGCAAAAACTATATAATATTGATCCTTAGATTATGGGTGATTGTTTTCCTTGAAAATTTCCGAAATCCGAGCATGTGGGCCCGGGGGTGTATTTTGAAATTTTGCAAACTAGGTTGAAATAATCATTTAAATAGTGGAAGTGTGGACTTTTGAGCTTAGATTGATTTATTTATGTGATGTTTGGCTAGTTTTGAGTCCTTGGGCGACGAATTTGGAGTTTCGAGCGCGTTCTTGACCCGGAAAGTAGGCTTGACACGAGGTAAGTTTCCTTTATAACCTAGTAAGAGGAAATTGTCCCCATAGATGAAGTAATTAACTATGTGTCATTATTTGCAGGGACTATGTACGTACGAGGTGACGAGAGTCCGTGCGTAGTGACTATTCTTGTTATGTGCGGGTAGTTAGGTTCACTCCATGCCTTGTGAATTCTGTTATTTGAATTATATGTCTTATAATTTTTCTTGAACTCAAGTTTGATTTCAAGAAAATCCTAGAACTTAATGTTTTCCAATGAATTGCTATTTTGGAAAAAGGATTTAAAGAAAAATGTTGTAATTATGTGTGACCGCTTCGCAAATTAATATTCCGCGAGCGGAGTTCATGGGAGCGGGTCATACGCTACGACAGGTTAATAGATGCATCTATGGTTCACGTTGTTCGACCCTTCGACAGTGCACATTTACTTTTATGTTGGCTCAGACCGTACTCCTTGACACATTTTTTTGTGCATGCTACCTGCTTGATATAATTCATAACTTTTAAACCGGTACATGTCTCGGAAGAAAATTGTAATTGTATGTTGGAGTTTACGCCACGTAAATAGATTTTGTGAGTATGCTCGACATTCATTGTTTTACTATTCATGTGTACTTGTTATTCATGTTGAATTATACATCTAAATATACTGATTGGACCTAGTGAGCGTCAAGTCGACGTCTCGTCACTACTTCTTCGAGATTAGATTGGATACTTATTGGGTACATATTGTTTATGTACTCATGCTACGCTTCTGTACTTAATTGTACAGGTTCTGAGGCAGGTGCATCTGGTTACCAGTCCGGAACTCGTCCCTGATTTCACGTGGTCTGAGGCTTCATGGTGAGCTGCCTCTCTTGATGTCGTACAACAGCACTCTGGAGTCTCTCTTTTGATATTCTGTCTATCTCTTCTTAGACAGTAGGATAGTTCTGTTATTCTTTTGATTCTACTCTACTAGATGCCTGCAGACTTGTGACACTAGTTCCTAGCACACACAGTTGGTAGACTATTCTTTTGGTGATGTAATTTATTAAAGTTGATTATTGGTCTTCGTAACTTAAATTTCCCTGCTATGTGTTACATTCCATGCTTTGTGGCTAAACTATTTTTAGATAAGAATAGCATTTAATAGAAAACAAACTAGACTCCGTAGATAATTAGTGTCGGCTTGCCTGACAACGGTGTTGGGCGCTATCGCGACCTGAGTTAAAATTTGGGTCGTGACAACACACGCGACTTCACACCATAAAAAAAAGGGCCATGTTTTTAAGTTTTACCCAACCTAGCCCATATTGTACATATTTTGAAAGCACTAGCAAATTCAAAATATGTGTACAACCATTGCTTCTAATTATGGAGTTAACATTATGTTCTCACTACCATTGCTTTTACTCTCTTCTTCTCACATCTTCTACGTATGCTTCAAGGGGCCGTATATTTTCTTCCCCGCTCTCCTCTCCGTGTCATCTGGTTGCAATGTAATAAAATTGAAGAGTAGAAATCAACCATTGAAGGCCATTCAAAGCTTTGCTTTCGAAAATAGGATTTTTTAAGATTGTTAGTTGTTTTGATTGGGTGATGTTCCAATTGATTGAAAATATCAAAAGGAGTTCAAATTTAAATTTGAAGTGATTTGGAGTAGATTTGAGCAAGATTTGAGTTAAATTTCAGAAAAGACGCGAGGAAGAAGACGAAGTCAGTTTTTTATATAATTATGTATAATCCTGTATAATAGTGTATATGAGTGTATAAACACATCTTATACACTATTATACACTTTTATATAACTTTATACAAGCGTCTATAGACGAACTTCTTCCATGATTTTCAGTTTCAATTCTTGTTCAAATCTCCATTGAATGACTTCAAATTTTATATACAACCTCCTTATACTATTTCTAACAAGTCTAAATAACACCCACTCCAAATTTCTCACAAAATCAAATTCGGAATTTAAACCCACATATTTAAACTTGTTAACCCCCAAATGGATTTGGTTTATTGAACTAATATTTGAGTCACAATTACTGATTCAAAAATTAATTTAAAAGCTTGAGCAATCTTTTTTTAAAAATTAAATAGTTATTTCGAGAACTTGTTGGAGTTGGATGTTGAATCTTAGCCTATTATATTTGGTCTAGTTGGTTGTAAATTGAAATGGTATTTTTTCCTTCCTATACCATGTATGAAATCTTATTACCAAAAATGTTCATGGTTTCATATTTACCCGTCCTGTTTATATTTATTCTACAAAAAATATACCATTCTTAAAATACCGAATAACATGAGATGTTTCGTTCCTATTTAGGCGCGCTACAATTATGGAACTAAATATTCTAATTGATTCTAGCGACTTTCAAATCAAATTTGTAACGCAAATCACGAATTAAACCTTATCATCAATTTCAAATCAAAAACTAACATCTCTGTTCTGGCGAAACTCTGTTCTTCGACCTTTTTTCTTAATCCAAAAATTAAAAAAACGACAAAATCTTCAACAATTCTTCTGCAACAAAACGCAATCATGTCCAAAATCCCCATTATGCTACAATTGAATGAGAATTGGGATAGCTATGGCAAATTTAGGGATTTTCAGGTGGATGGCATTGTACTCGATGAGGATGCCAGTTACAGTATATTGATTTCTACAATTGCAGATCAATTAATGATTGATACTTCGGAAAAAATTATAGAAATCAAATACTTTGTGAACGAGCATTGTCCTCCAATGGAGATTAGGAACGATATGGGTGTTCGTGTATATGTGGAGACAAAAAAAAAATTAGGATCATATCCGCTATGTATAATTGTTCGAGAGTTCAATATGGAATTGAGTATCACCAATGAGAACACAAGTGCAGGTTTGTTCTGTTACAAATTCTATCAAATTCTGATTTTATGTTAATATCTACAAAATATCTACATTTATCTACAAATAAACTACAAATCAGTGTACGTATATATATAGCAGTGTTGTTTTTAACAATATCGACAAAACTGCAACATTTATTCTACAATTAAACTATATACTATTTAGGAAAAAAAATGTTGCCTACAAAATTTCTCTTCATCTACAAATTATCTACAAAGATTCTACAAAATGGTAATGACAGTATTTATCTTTATTTTCATGCAGGTTCGTTTGGAACACTAAAATTACTTGATATGCCAGCATCTCCCGTTATAGAGGTATATGAGAGTATAATAATAACTGAAAGTACACAAAGTGTTATTGAAGAAGGACAAGTGTACCAAGACAAGCAAACAACTGCAACTGCAATGAAGCACTAATCTGTCATGCACAAATTCCAATTCAGGGTTAAAAGATCTAGCCACAGAAGGTATGAAGATCTGAATGGTGAAACGATCATTATAAACAGTCTTTTCCTTGTGATATGTGATTGTCAATATTGTAGATGAATTGTAGTTATATTGTAGAGTGTATTGCTTTATGTTAAAACAGTCCTTTTTTTTACATCTACATTTATAACCAATATTAAAATTGTATTTTGTTTGTAGCTACTGGCTTATATGTGTTGGTGAAAACTGTAATTTGCAATTCAAGGCAACATCCATTAATGATTCTGCAATGTTTAAGGTCAGAAGTTTCAACCGCCAACACACATGCTATTTAATGACAACACATTCATACAGCGCAAATCTACTGCAGTTGTAGTTGGTAGCATGGTTATTCCAAAGTATTGCAATCCCAAGACAGTTTACACACCAAAGGACATACAAACTGACATGTTGTCCAAACACGGAGTGAACCTAAGCTACATGCAAGCATGGAGATCAAAGGAAAAGGCTTTATAGTTTTTGAGAGGTCATCCTGCTGACTCCTACAACAAATTACCAAGTTATTTTTATATTCTTAAGAAGAGGTATCCGGGATCTGTAGTAAAATTGAAGAAGACAACAGATGAATGCTTCTTATATGCATTTGTTGCTATTTGTACATCAATCGGTGGTTGGGAACATTGTAGGCCAGTAGTAGTGGTTGATGGGACTTTCTTAAAGTCAGCATATAGGGGAATAATGCTAACAGCTAGTACAATGGATGCAGCAGGTAAAAGTGTAGATATTTTGTAGATTGTTTATAAAATGTAGATACTTTGTAGAAACTTTGTAGATATATTGTAGTTTATATGTATTTGTCTTTTTATATGTATTTTCAAAGCTGCTAATTAATACTTTTTGACTCATAATGTAGGTACAATATTTCCATTGGCATATGCTGTGGTTGATTCGGAAAATGACGCATCGTGGAAGTGGTTTTTTGAGCAGTTTAAGCAAGCATATGATGAAAGACCTTCAATATGTGTTGTTTCAGATCGGAATGAGAGTATCATGAAGGCAACATCAATTGTCTATTCGGGCATGCCACATTACTCTTGCATGTGGCATATTTGGACAAATATAAGGGCAAAGTTCAAGAAGGGTCATCTAAGATTAAGCGAATTGTACTGTGCCACAGCACGATCATACACTCTGGATGAATTTAATGAAAGGATGTCAAAGATTGAAGAGATAGACCCGCATATTAAATCATACCTATATGATATTGGCTATCATAGATGGTCAAGAGTACATGCAATAATGAACAAAACTTGGACTATGACATCAAACATTGCAGAGTCGTTGAATGCTGTAAAAAAAGATGTAAAAGAGCTGCCAATAGTAGACCTATTAGAGTATATGAGGACTCTTCTTGAACGTTGGACCAACGAGAAGTTATTGAAGGCAAAGGGCACTTTCACATATCTTGGGTCCAAATTCAACAAAGAATTGGAGAACAACAGAACATTATCGCAAAAGCATAGGGTAAGATATGTTTATTTGGTGCAGAAAAATAATATATTAATATACATTGATTCCAGATTGTAGATAATTTGTAAATTGTAGATAATTTATAGATAAATTGTAAATAATCTGTATTCTGATTGTAAATATTTTGATTTCTGTTTGTTATGTAATTGTAGGTGAGGGCTTCAACAGATCATATCCATACTGTGACAGATGGTGTGAAGAGGTACATTGTGTGTTTTGAAAACAAGAAATGTAGTTGTGCCAGTTCCAGCTTGATGAACTTCCATGTGCGCATGCTTTGGCTGCTTTAAGGCACATGAATTAATCTTATAAAAACTATTGCTCGCCATTTTACACAAGGGAGAGCCTATTGCGTACGTATGGAATTCCAGTAAATCCCCTGCCTGATGAAAGCAAATGGAATGTGCCACAACATATATCTGATGAAGTAGTAAATCTACCTACGGGAGAGAAAAGGCATCCAGGAAGACCTCAAAAGGAAAGATACAAAACATATGAGGAATTAAAGTCAAAGAAGTACAAGGTGTCATGCGGCAACTGTGGAGGTGAAGGGCATAACAAAAGATCTTGCAAGAATGCTCCAAAAAAGAAATAAATTTCATGTAGTTAACAGAGTATTTCAAAATAATTGTTAGTGTGTTCAAGTTAACAAAATTTTGTGTGTAATTGTTGAAGTTTTATACGATCATAATGTAGTTAGTTTCAATTTTTTTTCTTTTGTTGTTAAAATTCTTTTCCGTATTTGCATAATAATTTGATAGAGTGATTTGTTATTGACTATCCCAAGCATCCTTTACATAATAGTTGATATTTATCTACAATACAACTACAAAAAAAAATTTAAATTAACTTGAATTGACAGAATAAATACATTTTAAATCGGTAGGAAAGGAGTTATATATACAAATTAAATACAAAGGGAGATGTTTTCTACACATTATATACAGATTCAACTACAAAAATATATACAATTTTAACATTCAGTGTTCCCAGATTGTAGACAATTTGTAGTTTATTTGTAGATAATTTGTATTCTAACAACGAAATAACTAGATTTTTGTTAGTTGACAAAACAGTATAAAAATGAGTTGGGAAGGATTTATATGATAAAATAATGAAGAACAAGTACTCTAAACATTCAACAAGTGAAGATAAAACCAACAGGTTATTTTCATTTGAACTACTAAACTGGATAGAATAAAACAAAATAAATGCTAATGTAAGTGTAGCGCAAGTCTGCTACAATTAAAACACAAAAATATTGTTCAAAAACTTGTGTACTACCTTTCTTCTAAACTAACATCAACAAAACAATTGTACTACATGTTTCATACATAGACAACTACTTCTTCTTCCTCACGACTCTTATTTTTTCATTCAAAGCTGGTGCATCCTTTCTCCTTGCCAATCTGCCCGTCACCTCACTTTTACTAATTTCCCCATTTTCCTGCTTCTTTCTAGCATAGTCCCACAGTAGCACTCCATAGCGTCTACGATGTTGGTCAATATCAGAACGGTCTTCTGCGGGAATTGACAAGTCGCCAAGACTAACATACTCCACAAAGGCAGCAAGAAAGACACCAAAGTCGCTGCAAAAATAAAAAATTGTCAATATTTACCAAATGATTAGAAACAGAAATAGAATTAAATGTATAGAAAGAAAGAATAATTTTTCTACAGTGATCCTTCTTTTTGCTGTGGAATCTCTCCAACGATCCACTGAATGTTAAGAGGATCGGTAACAGGTTTCTCAATGTATGCCTTTGTATTCTTGAAGTTGATGTCTTTGCGCTTCCCATAAAAAACGGTGCACGACAAATACAAAGGTATAATAACAGAAAACTTGTCGACACAAGATTCAACAATAGGGTGATTGCGTAAAGACACCATGGAATCATATGCATAAAGTTGCTTGTCTGCAATGTCAAAAACAACCAACACCCAGTGGAATTTTTCTACAATGTTGATGGGCATGATGACATAGTCAACTTCATCCCATCCAACATTTGCAAGTAGTCTATATCCCAATATATATTCTGCTACAAAATCCTGGGGTTTAACAACAGAAAACTTCTTATCTTGAGGAGAACTTTGGTACTTTTCATAAATTTGTTCTATCCTTGTCTTGAAAAAACAATCTGTTGTAGTAAACTTGGTCAAGTTGTGGGGGACATACTTGCCTCTTTTCCTCAAGTAATACATTATAACATCAATGTTCTTCAAATAAAAACAGTTGGCATTATACAACAAGACAACTTCGGTTAGTCTACACAAACTACACTATAACTACAATTATACATCAAACTGAAACAAAGAGACTACAACCAATTCTACAATTATCTACAACTTATATTACAAAGTCATCCTTAAATAATCTACACACAACTACAAGTTACCTATAATTACACTACAAACAAATAAATAATTTACACAAAACTACTATATACATAAATTTACAATACAAACAGAAAACACAGGATCTACAATCATATCTACAATTTAAACTACAAGTCATCTTCAAATATTATTCAAAATCTACAACATAACTACAATTACACTACAAACTGAAAACAAAGCATATAGAATCATGTCTACAATATATCTATAAAGTATCTACAATATATATACAAACTGGGTATATTGATTCTTACCGAGTCAGTGAGGCAGTGTCCAGGGTGTGCCAGGGAAAAGAACCACTCCTTCTTGTCAACCTTTTCCACTCCAAGGTCTAACCATGGCTTAATTTGGTTGTCCTTTATGGAATACGTAGCCTTCCTCCTATAAAAATAAATAGATATCAAAAAAAGTATTGCAGAATGAAGTGGATATGTAAGAGATGAATGTTGGAAACAAAGTTACAAATTGTGCATTCCAACCTCTTTGAACCTTTGTCTGTACCGTGGTATAACCACTTTTTGAACTAATCCAACACTTCGGGATCTACATCTTCACCAATAACAGTAGTAAATGGGTGTTTGAGGTGCAAAATTTGAGGTCCAAATGAGCTGCTACCACCAGAACTGTATAGAGGGAGAAATGGTGATCGGGCATGCTTTTCCGACTGCCTTGTTCTACCTGGATGCATAGGTGTTGCATCATCTTGTTAGGCTCGCCAAACTTAACCAACTGCGATAAGTTATCAGGCAGCTTGAAATCATCCATTGTAACCTCCTTCTTCTCACCTCCGGATTCTTCTAAATCGCCTACATTCACATATTGTGCCTCTGCACCTGCATTGTCAACTTCCCCATTCACCTGTTC
This sequence comes from Nicotiana knightiana, assembly GCA_005239525.1. Classification (NCBI taxonomy): domain Eukaryota; kingdom Viridiplantae; phylum Streptophyta; class Magnoliopsida; order Solanales; family Solanaceae; genus Nicotiana; species Nicotiana knightiana. The sequence continues at coordinate 34,722 of ML370140.1, forward strand.
TGTTTGAGCTGCTATTTTCACTCCATGAATTGGAGACTGAGCATTCATATCTTCCATCTTTATAACACAATGGATATCTCACTTAATAGAAACGTTAAAATATTCAAACATAAAGAAAAAATATCTGAATACCAATTCATACCTAAATTCTCTTCATCTGCTGCACCTTCAAAATGTGTATATAAATCAACAGGTGCTGGAACATTTTCTTGACCAATTGCACCTTCAACATGTTTTGTTTTATCAATTAAAAATGTTGACTTATACCGGATAATAGGGGCTTGACAGATTAAGGAGATATGTAGGTGTGTTATAATATTTATATTTATCTGTTAACAAACTACAATATGGTGTATTGAATTGTATATATTCTGTATATATAATGTAGAAATATTGTAGATATTTTGTAGATATATTATAGATATTTTATAGATATATTGTAGATATTTTATAGATATATTGTAGCTAACTGTAGATAAAGTGTATAAATTTTGTAGATACTTGTTTTGCTGGTGTTGGCATGCACTTGTTCCCCACTATTGAACTGAAATTGCTGATTGTTCATGTCTTTTTGTTGGTCATTATTTTTTGTTGAACTACCACCAAACTGAAAGGACCAAGCTGTTAGTTTGTATATATGTTTTAGAGGTGCCTTAAATTGTTTTGTTATATAAATAAAATTCAAATCTTACATTTGCATCAAGTTGGTTATTTTGATTGTTTATCAACTGCAAAACAGTCTTGACAGAATTATTTATTAGCACTCGAAGGCTACCGAGCTCTTCAAAGACATCTTTCTTAAAAATCTGTAAGATTTTGATCAACCTACATGTTACAAAAAATACATTATTAACTTCAGAATTTCTCTTAAAATACTTTCAAAAACAGGAGCGGTATTATGATAGTGCTAATATGCTGTATACATATTACCTTCTCAATGCCTCTTTCTAATTGATAATATTTTTAAGAATAGACTTCTTATCCTCTTCTCCAATTGATTTTTTGGGTTCCAACGGAGGAGCATCAGCATTGGGAACCTTAGATTTTTGTTCAACCTCTTGAACTGTGTACTCAACTTTGTCAGGCAAAGACATGGATGCAATCTCTTCAGGGGATTCTCTTATGTTGGTGAACTGAATGAGAAAAAAATCAATTAGTTTGATTAAGGCAGAACATGTAGATATTTTGTAGGTAAACTGTAGAATCATAAATGAATCCATTTTACCTTGATCCATTCAGGCTTGATAATTTTTTCTTCAAAGGCAGCCAACCAAATCTGGCCCTTACTAGCTGACCAACTAAGTATGCGAGGGATTGAATTAGCACTCCTCGTAGCTATGTCAGTGCTGACGGCGGAGCAACACTCATAAAGCCATACTTGCATGGCTAGTGAAAATCCTCGTATGAGATAAGAATGTACGTACGAATTTAGCCTATGCCTAACAGATTTCATCAACTATCTGTAAGCCTTAATACCTCATGGGTATGTCTCGTACTGACCAGATTCCACCAAATAAAACCTAAAGTGATCTACAAACGCAACGTGGTCTTTCTCTGAAGGACAAATGAAAAATTCTAAGAGATAAAGAATACACAACTTCACAGCTTCCTCATCATTTACCCAGATTCTGTTGGTTACTATCTGTTTGAGATATGACTTCTCCACTCTTAACTTATTTGGAAAATAACTGCTCATTATCTTACTAACATAATTAGCAGTGTAACCAAAGTCTGTAACCTGGGTATGAAATCTAAGACTAGTTATTAGGGAAAACTCTCTCAGTCCAAAATCTAGTCTCTCACCCTTTAACTCGGCAGAAAAATATGAAGCATTGGATGAACTCAATTCATACTTCATAAGAATATGAATGGCCTGATTTTGCATGCAGAGACTGGGAAAGGACAGTAAGTAGCCAAAACAAGTCTTCTTGAAAAGTTTCAAACCATTTAGAGACAGAAACTCTTTAATCTGGCTAGGGATACTAGAGTCACATAATGTGTGGAAAAAAATGTCCATTCTGCACAAATAATAAATAATCTCACATTAATAAAGTGCCTAAATAAATACATTGATCTATAATTTTACAATATATCTACAAATACATCTACAACATAACTACAAAGAAACTACAAAATATCTACAATTTTACACATGTTATACAAAAGGCAGCTACAAATATCTACAATTCTGCCGGAATAGTTAGTTGTGTCTTTAATACTACAAATAATCTACAAAATATCTACAAATAAACTACAAAATCTCTACAAATGTAAAAACATATCATTAAACTACAATTAATCTTCAAAAATAAGACAATTAATCTACAATTGTCTAAAACACATATTACGCAAATTATTGTCTAAAACACATATTACGCAAATTTTAAAAACCTAAAACAAACTAAACTACTGGAGACGAAATTACTAAATTATTACCTTCAGCAATGAAAGTTTCAGAACAGTTTTTGGGTTTTTTTTTTTGAATTTTTCTTCTTTTTATGAGTTTTTGAACTTGGAGACAACTTAGCTTTCTTTCCTGCTTTAAGAATAGGCCCCTCTTCTACGAAATCGTCATTTACCAATAACTCCTTTCCTTTTCTTTTTACTTGTTTGACTGGCGTAGAAGATTCTCCAGCATCGACATCATATTTTTGTTTTGTTCTAGTTTCAGCCCTGATTTGTCTCGGTGAAAGGCTATGCTTGGTATCTACATTTGCATATTCAGATTTCCCTTGTTTTTTTGGTGATTTTGGTGATAAAACACACAAATCAAAAGAGGGTATATCTGATTCTCTGGATTTTTTAGGGCTATGTTTAGAAGGTTTACTCTTCTTCATTGTCGAAATTTTAGCTAAGTAAACGTGGGTGAATCAACTTTGTTGAAGAAATGTCTTCAATTTTCTGTGAATGTAGACGAATAATTTTTGAATTGATATTTAATGGTGGGTAACGGAAGTTTCTGTAGTTTTAGAAAAAGGGAAATGGGTAAAAACGTGGGTGAGGGTGAGGGTTTATGAGAGAGAAATGTGGGAGGGATGGGATATACGGTACCTATAATTAAGGAATTAAAAAAGCAACATTAATTATACTGTTAATACACATTATGATATAGAATTGGTAATTAGGTATACTAAACGTAATTAAATCAAACCTTAAACATTTAGGGTAATAAGGTTTCCTACATGGTATAGGAATGTAAAAGTTCCAATTGAAATATGAGCTATAAAATTGAAAAGTAGGAAGCCCAATTATTCTTATGTGAAATTTTCCCAACTTTTTCCATAAAAATAATTAGAGACTTTTAGAGAGATATACTAAAATAAATTCATATTCATCATAACTAATACTAAGACTAAGACTATTCTATTTTCAAAACATATCAACAGTTTCTTTATAAAACATACACAACCTACAACAAATCCCACAACATTATGGTATAGTGAAGATCTTCCCTTTTTCTCTTTATCCCTATCTTCTCTTTTTTCCTATTTTCTCTTTACATAAACCCTAGTTGTCATTGTTTTGTTGCCTGCCACCATTGCTCCACCCAGGGGCGGCCCTTCCATAAATCAAGTAAAATAATTATTTTAGGCCCTATATTTATCGGGGTCCCATTTTTTGTTACACCTAATAAACTATGTATAAGTTTAAAAAAAGGATCTGTGAAGTGAAAAAAATGATTTTTTTTTTCTTTAACAAGTATAAAGAAGAAGGATTTGCAACTGCTATGATTTCTGCCAAGAAAATTGCACTTGAAATGAACATCGAGTCCCAATTTCATATGAAACATATGATATACAGTAAGTAACAATTTGATGAGAATGTTGATAATAAATCTCAATATCTTTCGAAGAGACCTTTGGAGTTGATCACTTTATATATAATAGACAAAGCTATTTTTTTCACTTCAAAATAGATTTGAATAATTTGAAGCATATGAAAATATTTTTGATTTTCTATTTAGCGGTAAAAATTAAGATTACTAGATGATGAAAATTTTAAAAAATATTGTCTTAATCTTGATTGTTCCTTAAAGCATAATAATCAATTCGATATTGATGGTTTAGATATTTTCGGAATTAAAAAATATTTAAAAAAATAGTATAATTAGAAGCTAACAATCTAATTGATACACTCGGTCAAATAAAAAAATAATTCTTTTTTCAATGCCTATATTAAGATCAATACTGATAAATCTCACATAGGGTCAATAATATCTCAATAAAGATGAAATGGATTAGCTATATTGTCAATTAAGAAAGACTTATTAGTAGTTATTATTAGAGAATTATTAATAACTTTGTATCAAAGAAACACTAGAAAAATAGACTTCAAATAAATAAATAAAATTTTTTTTTGAAAAAAGTTAAGGCCCCCCTCAAAACTTAGCTTTAGGCCACAAAATTGGTCGGGCCGCCCCTGGCTCCACCATGTCAGTGCTCCGTCACAATCTGCCACTGCTTTGTCCTTGTCCACCGCTACTCCGTCGGAAGACTGCCGAAGTTTCTTCCATAGCTTCCACAACTTCTTCTCTCCATTTACACTTGTATATCACTGTATGTAATGTGTATGTAAATTGACATATACTTGATATACGCACATCACATGGTAACAAAGACATTTGTATATCGTTGTATGTACTTGTATATCGTTGTATGTTATGTGTATGTTAATTGACATATACTTGATATACACACATCACATGGTAACATACACATTGGTATATCGTTGTATGTACTTGTATATCGTATGTATGTCACTATATGTACAGTAATACATAACATACATTAGGTATATATCAAACATACACCATATATACAGTGAAATACACCAAACATACATTGGTCATTTCTACATTAAAACCACCACTATAAAATCATCATAACTACCACTATAAAAGAAGAGAGTTGTTTCAGAGCTACACAAGTTATAATGCTGTGAACTCTAGGATGAGAAGATACATTTTAATGCCTTCAACTTTAGGATGAAAAAAAACTAAAAGGACACATTTTATTGTCTGACAAGCATTTTAGAAGAAGTTGAATAATTTATTTTCACATTAAGAGATGGTTGGTGGAAAAGAAATGGTTGATTCATTATAAACCAGTTTCATTGGAAAAATACATGGATAATAATTTTAAAATTAAATTTTCTTATATAATGACCAAATACCAACTATAAATAATAAAATTAGATTCATCGAATTTTTCAAAGAAGAATTAACCTAAATAGCCGCCCACCTAATAGCTTAAACTAAAAATAGCCGGTGGAGATATACTGTATGCATAATTTATGTATTATGTGTGTATAATTATGTATAATAAATGTATAATCTATGTATATGCTAGAAAAAGTGAACAATGAATATGGCCGGCTATTTGGGTAAAGATCCCTTTTTCAAAACTGATTACCCTAGCCCACTATCCACTGGATCATTTTTGGGAGCCCATCTCGTAAGGGGACGAGGAAACCTGGAATGAACCTTGTAAGCCCAATATGAATTTGGGCCGAGAATAGGAAACAATGAACCTATTAACTCTTTTCTTTTCTTGATTTTCACATCCTCTTTAGAGAAAAAAATGAAGTTTGTTGACTAAGTAGTAAACAAATTAAGTCTCGTAGATTAGCTTGAGTTTAAGTCATGGCTCGTATCAGGTAGCACATACTGAAGATAATTTGAGAGAAGGTCGTTTGAGATGGTTTAGTCATGTTCTGCATCGACCTACATATGCACTAATTCATATTTAAAACTATAGTGAGCAAAATGTTAAAAGCAAACGAGGTAGAGTTAAGAAATGAAAGAAAATTATCTCGAAAGACTTATAAATCCTCAAAATCAATGTGGATTTAGCTTAAGATAAAATAAAATGGAAGAAAAAAAATCAGTTTAAGTAATATCTACTAGTTGAGAATAATTTTAGACTTGTAAGGGACTTCTAATATTATTGTTATTACATATATATATATATATATATATAGGAAAACTGATTCTTTACTTTTGTTTTAATTGGTATGATGATGATATGAGGTAAAAATTGCACGGAGCGTCCTATTTGGTCGCCCCCATTTAATCTATGCTCACTTTTTAAAAATATTTTAACTTGTACCCACTTTTAAAACAATTTCATGCATCTTTCTCCTCCTCCCTCTCTTCCTTCGTTTTCTTCATATTCTTCTTCTTTTTCTTCTTATTCGGGTGAAAGTGATTTTATATGGTGGTTGTGAATATATTTTAATGTAGTTTATGATGTTTTTACAATTGTGAGATGTTATGACGCTTTATTTTTTACTATTGCCTAGGGTTTCTTCTTCTTATTTTTCTTAATTGCAAAATGAGTTCATTAGATTTATTGTTGTTTTGACAAATTGATGAGTGGGGTTTGTCCCTGATGATATTTGGAGGTTATGTTTCAAATTTAAGCTCATTTGGAGTAGATTTAGGTATTAAATCGTATATTGGATTGTTATGATTCGAAGATTGTTTTTGGCAATTTTCACTTCAGATTATTGACCTTAAGTGAATGAAAACGTTTGTTGCACTTCAGACTTTTTGGCCTTAGATGCATCTGAAGTGCAATTTTTCACTTGAGACTTATTGGCCTTAAGTGTAGTAAAATGTGTGTTGCACTTCAGATCTTTTCTTCTTAAATGTATTTGAAGTGCAATTTTTCACTTCAGACTTATTGGCCTTAAGTGTAGCAAAACATTTGTTGAACTTCAGACCTTTTGTCCTTAAGTGCATCTGAAGTGTAGTTTTTCACTTCAGACTTACTGGCCTTAAGTGCATCTGAAGTGCAATTTTTCACTTCAGACTTATTAGCCTTAAGTGAATGAAACAATTGGTTGCACTTCAGACCTATTTGGCCTTAAGTGCACTTGAAGTGTAATTTTTCACTTCAGGCTTTTTTTCTTTTTTAACTTCTGGCTCGATAAGTCTGAAGTTGATCGTAAAGCGAGTACGCTTGCAAACTTTTTTGCAAAGTGGGTATCGGTTCAATAGTGGCCCTAAAATCGGCTATAGATGCAAAAGCCCCTAATATGAGTTGAACTTAAATGAAAACCTGAGGGTTCATGTTGGCAACCTCAACTTGTTTGGGACTAAGGCGTAATTGTTATTGTTTGTTATTGTGGATGAGTTTAAGACATGGTATTTTCAATAAATTAGATTACATCAATTACTTTTAAAAAAAAAGAGGCATATTAATAAAAACGGTCTACATAATAAAATAAATACACTATCACAAAATACGTGGTTACTATAAATGATATATATTTTCTTCTAGATAAATTTGGTAAGAAAAGGAAATGAAACAGTCGCAATATATTTTTTTTAATGCGTTACCATCAAAGATTAACAGATTAATCATCTTGTCTTTATCTTTAAAATTGATAATTGCCCATAATATCATGATTAGCATTGTCTAGTAAGATATATTTTACAATTCAGGTATGACCATTTAATTTTTAATTAATGTGAGAAATGATTAACTCTGGAACTTCTCTCTCATGCCTAAATCTCTTAAATGCCAAAATAACGCAATATTAAATAAACTTTATTTTTTTAATTAGGTGCACACTTTTCGTTGGGGGTAAGATTTGACTAACGTGACAAAGCACAAACTTTGAGTTCAAGATATTCAAGATTTTTTCCTAATATAAAACTAGAAGCTTTCTTCGATTTATGTAAACAAATTCTAGAATTTGAAGGAAGACAAGCCAAATAATAAATTAATTTAATTAAAGTAATCAGATAATAAGGTCTTGGGGCGTGAATAGTAAAGAATCAAATCACATGGGAGGGAGCCGTAAAGTGTTTTAAATTATCACATTGCAGCTTTTCTATTTCATGCTCGTTCAATTATCAAAAGGAAAAATAAATCAAATAACTAGCGGTTTTATTTTATCAACTTATATTTTCTATGAAAATTATTTTTTGTAATATGGCAGCTTACATGTGTTTTTCTGTAACTTTTTTAACATTTCCTGACATATATTCTCTATTAATTTGATGCATTAAACTGGAAATTGGTTAACTATCACTAAGTTATCTCCCTTTTCTTTTACTAATCCTCTATTCGCTTGACATGTCCCTTAAATATTTATTACTAAGAATTTATTTATTAATAGTTATTTAATAAAGTTTGAAATTATGAGTAAGTGCTACTAAGGATAATATTAAAAGAAAATAATAACTTAACAGAAGCATTTGTCTTTAGAATACTTTGGACTTTCTTCCTTTTAAAGATAACCTGTTTTTAATTTCTTAACATTAATTAATTTGTTGATGGGATTATTGAATACTCTGATTACTTCTCCTTTTCTTTATATATGTAGATGACCTACTGCTTTGCGAAGACTTGTGTTGGAACTCTAAATTACTTTTTAAATTATTTAATTGTTTTTCCAATTTAATTTTCTCTTTTGAGTTTTAATATTTAACCCATATTTAGCTGTCACATCAAGGCTTGATTAAACAATGAAACATCTAAATTTTGTTAATCTGGATATTTTCCACCATGCTTATCACTAGGGAATCTGCTTCTTTCCTTGTTACTTTTCCTTAATTTTCAGAATAATTAACCTCTAACCGCTTAAATTAAAATTAATCGGTTTTTTTTTATATATATATATATATACAATCGATGTATAATTTATGCATACCGATTAGAAAAATAAACAGTGAAGCCGATAGTTATTTGTGTGAAAATCCCTAATTTATATTTCTTCTTATGTTTTGGAAGGTATGCTGAAATAAACTTTCTTTTCATCTTGTTTAAGACAAGTAAAATTAAAGATTTCCATAAAAGGGTGCGTAGATAAAATATGAGGGACCAAATGTTGCTCATCATTTTAAAGCAACCTAAATGAAGAAGTAGGTGAGACAATGGCATTCAGACTTTGATTAATGAAGTCCGTTTACTTATAACATGTTTATTTAACCTAAACTAAAATTAATTTGAATTTAACTTATATCTAATATAGTACAGTATATATTGTAATTTGTTGTAACAAGTAGTATGCCTCGTTGATAGATTAGAAAGACTTTCATAATATGTTTGATCATCCGTTAGAAATCATTTTAGAAAATTCAAGTAATTTTAGTAGTGTGTGCTATTAATCGTGGAGTCTTGGCTAATGATAGAACTTCCTAATTACTAACGATTTTATCTTAATTGTACTTGATAGAATGCTAAGAAATAATGAAGAACAAGACAAGACAAGTTTTGGGGTGAAATCTCTC
>ML370141.1:6973-45157 GCA_005239525.1 Nicotiana knightiana
CGCATAGGCCCTTCCGCGATCGTGTAGTGTATAGGAGAGCTGGGGAGGGGGCTGGGTATTTTCCCTTCTGCGGTCGCACCAATCGGTCCGGGATCGCATGGGTCCATGTCCGATTTCTCTACGATCGCAACCTTCACTTTGCGATCGCGTAAGGCTAAGGCCAGTACCCTTCGTGATCGCAGGGCACATGTCACAATCGCTATAGCCAATTTCGCCCAGTTATTTAAATGCTCAAAAATAGAATACCCATTACGGGATTTTCATACCTTTCCCCATTTTCTTCTTCTCCACTCTTCTTGGGCAAGTCTTAGGAGACCATTCCACCATAGCTTCATAGGTAAGTGTTTTTAACTCTAATTTCTTCCATTTTCTTCATCAATCATTAGATTCTCCGTGGATTTATTAGGAACATTGAAAGAGGTACTTTGAGGCTACTTCATGACGTAAAAAGTTCTTGATTATGTGTTCGGTTGGAGGTTTACTGTTGATATTATACCCTTTAGTGAGAGTGGTTATAGCTGAGTCCCTTGTCGGGACAATAGAATTGTGTTTTTTATTTCTGTACATTTGAAATGTCGTATTGTTAAACTTTCATATCAACTGTTGCTTTTACACTCATCATGCACGAGGGAACATTTCGTGCCGAGTGAATATTATTTATGCATGAGGAAACATTTTGTGCCGATGATTATTATTTATGCACGAGGGAACATTTTGTGCCGATGATTATTACCTATGCACGAGGGAACATTCCATGCTGATGATTATTATTTATGCACGAAGGAACATCCCGTGCCGAGTCATTATTATCTATGCACGAGGGGACATTCTGTGCCGATTGATTATTATCTATGCGCGAGGGGACATTCCGTGCTGATTGATTATTATTGATGCACGATGGGACATTCCGTGCCGAGTCATTATTATTTATGCGCGAGGGGACATTCCGTGCCGTGTGATTTTGAGGCTATTTACGAGGGGTCATGATGTGCCTTCTCTTGTCTATTTTACTTGTTACGAATTGTTACTTCCTGCTTTTCTTCTACATTCCAGTTAGTACTTGATTCTGCTATTTTAGAAATTGTTGCCCCTTATATCCCTAGCATGTTCTTCCCCGTAACTGTTTTCTTGTTTATTTTCTGCTATACTATTGAAATGTACAGGTACAATTTGTCGTCGTGTCCTAGCCTCGTCACTACTTCGCCGAGGTTAGGCTCGACACTTACTCAGTTCATGGGGTCGGTTGTACTGATGCTACATCTGCACTTCTTTATGTTGTGCAGATTATGCAGCCGGACCCAGTGGACATCGTTAGTAGGAGTGTGTTTCAGTCCATTCCAGACGACACCGATGTAATTCCACAGGCACTCGTGGATCTCGGCGTCCTTGTCTATCTTTCATTCTGTCATATTTGTGTTTTCCAGACAGATACATCATTTTATTTTCAAACTATTTTTTAGTCAAGTCTTAGACAAGATCGTGAGGTTGTGACTCCATTTCCGGGTTTTGTACTTAAAAGGGATTTCTTCGTTATTAGCTATTATTATTTAGATCTTGTTAATGCTTCCGCACTTTATTTCAATTATCTAGCCAATGTTTGTTATTTTCACTTGTAAATAAATCAATTCAGTTAACACATTGGCTTTCCTAGCGGGTACAACGTTAGGCACCCTCACGGCCTGAATGTGGGATTTCGGGTCGTGACAAGTTGGTATCAGAGCACTAGGTTGCTTAGGTCTCACAACTCACAGACAAACTTTGTAGAGTTTGAGAGATCGGTACGGAGACGTTTGTACTTATCCCCCAGAGGCTGCAAAGTTAGGAATGACTTCACTTTTCTTCTTTTCTGTCGTGCGATTTGAATTCTAAATGCTAATTGAGTTTCGATTCTATTCTCTCGCAGATGGAGAGAACGCGTGCTTTCTCATCTACCGATCAGCAGCCCGATTCTCTTATTGCAGCTCCTACGAGGGGCCGAGTTCGAGGCCGTATTAGAGGACGAGGCAGGGGCAGGGCACATCCCAGGGCAGCAACCTCAGTAGTGGACCCACAGGTAGACTTTGCTGGTGAGGTTCCTACTCAAACAGTTCCAGTTCGACCAGCTCAGGTCCCAGAGGGGTTCATTGCCACCCTGGTGCTTCAGGACGCGCTAGTCTGCTTAGTGGGACTCATGGAGAGTGTGGCTCAGGCCGGTCTTTTTCCTACTGCACCAGTCGTCTCTCAGGTTGGGGAAGGGACCTAGACTCCTGCTACTCGCATGCCAGAGAAGCTAAATCCTCAATTCCAGACTCCGGTACCTCAGACGGCCGGAGTAGCTTAGTCGGGCATTGTGGCCCCGACAGTTGAGGGAGAGGCTATGTCAGCAGATGCTTTATGGAGATTGGATAGATTCACCAAGTTATTCACTACTACATTTACTGGGGCACCATCAGAGGATCCCCAGGATTATTTGGACAACTGTCATGAGGTTCTTCAGAACATGGGCATAGTAGAGTCCAATGGAGTTGATTTTGCTACTTTTCGTCTTTCGGGTTCCGCCAAGACTTGGTGGAGAGACTATTGCTTGACCAGGCCAGCTGGGTCTGCACCATTGACTTGGGCTCAGTTCTCTGAGTTATTCGTGGGGAAGTTCCTTCCAGTTACTCAGAGGGAGGATCTTCAGAGGCAGTTTGAGCGCCTCCAGTAGGGATCTATGTCTGTCACTCAGTACGAGACCAGGTTCATCACTCTAGCTTGGCATGCCATTATGATACTCCCCACTGATCCTGAGAGAGTGAGGAGGTTTATTGAGGGTTTGGCTCAGCCCATCAGGCTTCAGATGGCCAAGGAGTCAGGTATTGATATTTCGTTCCAGGATGCGGTCAATGTGGCTAGTAGGATTGAGATGATTATGTCACAGGGTGGTGGTCAGGGGGTTGACAAGAGGCCCCGTCACTTCGGTGGATTCAGTAGGGCCTCATCTGGGTGCAGGTATTCTTTTGGCAGAGGTCTTCCTTCCAGACCCTATTAGTCGGCACTTTAGGTAGCTCACAGTGCACCGCCAACTCCTATTGGTGCACCTCCTGCAGCTATCAGTGCACCGCCACTTCAGAGCTTCCAGGGTAGTTATCAGGGTCGACAGGGCCAGTTCCAGAGTCAGCAGCCACATCAGTAGAGGCCTTGTTATTCTTGTGGTGGTTTGGGGGCATATTTCCAGGTTTTTCCCCCGAGGTTCTGGTGGGTCTTAGTATTAGGGTTCCCGTGCCATGGTTCCCGCATCAGGCATACCCCCACCCCTCAGGCAGCTAGGGGTGGCGGTCGGGGTGCCAGAGGTGGAGGTCAGACTCATAGAGTTGGAGGACATGCCACGAGAGGTAGAGGTCAGGCCGCAGTAGGCCGACCCACGGATGCTCAGGTTGGAGGAGTTCAGCCCCGGTGCTATTCGTTTTCTGCCAGTCCTAATGCTGAGGCTTCTAATGCAGTTATTACAGGTACAGTTTCAGTTGCCGAGAGGCTTCGATGTTATTTGATCCAGGTTCTACATTCTCCTATGTGTCTTTATACTTTTCCCCTTATTTGAGTATGCCCCGTGATTCCTTGAGTACTGTAGTGCATGTGTCTACACCGGTGGGTGATTCTATAGTGGTAGATCGAGTCTACCGTGCTTTCTTAGTAGCTATTGGTGGTCTGGAGACTCAGGTTGATCTTTTGCTCCTTCATATGGTTGACTTTGATGTTATATTGAGGATGGATAGGTTATCCCCCTATTATGCTATTCTGGACTGTCATGCAAAGACAGTGACCTTGGCCTTATCAGGGGTACCTCGTTTGGAGTGGAGAGGGACTCCCAACCATTATTCTAGTAGAGTTATTTCTTATATGAAGGCTCGATGCATGGTCGAGAAGGGTTGTTTGGCCTATCTGGCCTATGTTCATGATTCTAGCACCGAGGTTCCTTCCCTGTAGTCTGTGCTCGTGGTTCGTGAGTTTCCAGAGGTATTCCATGCTGACCTGCCGGGTATGCCACCCGACAGGGATATTGATTTTTGTATTGAGATGGCTCAGGGAACCCAGACTATTTCTACTCTGCCGTGTGGTATGGCCATGCCAGAGTTGAAGGAGTTGAAAGATTAGTTGTAGGATTTGTTGGATAAAGGCTTCATTAGCCTAGTGTTTCTCCTTGGGGTGCTCCAGTATTGTTTGTCAAGAAGAAAGATGGCTCGATGAGGATGTGTATTGACTACCGGCAGTTGAATAAGGTTACTATTAAGAACAAGTATCCTTTGCCGAGGATTGATGGTTTATTCCACCAGCTTCAGGGTGCTTCAGTGTTTTCCAAGATTGACTTGAGATCTGGTTACCATCAACTGAGGATTAGGGCATCTGATGTCCCTAAGACAGTCTTTCACACTCGTTATGGGCATTATGAGTTCTTGGTGATGTCATTTGGGCTAAGAAATTCCCCCGCTGCTTTTATGGAGTTGATGCACCGAGTGTTCAGGCCTTATTTGGATTCATTTATGGTTGTATTCATTGATGATATATTGATATACTCTCGCATCCGAGAGGAGCATGAGCAACACCTTAGAGTCGTTCTCCAGACTTTGAGGGATAGTCAGTTGTCTGCAAAATTTCCCAAGTGTGAGTTCTGGTTGAGTTCAGTTGCATTTCTAGGCCATGTGATATCGTCAGAGGGTGTTCAGGTGGATCCCAAGAAGATTTCAGCAGTCAGAGATTGTCCTAGACCCAACTCAGCTACAAATATCCGGAGTTTCTTAGGCTTAGCGGGTTATTATCGCCGGTTTGTGCAGGGCTTTTCATCCATTGCAGCCTCGATGATCAGGTTGACTCAGAAGAGTGCTCAGTTCAGGTGGTCTGATGAGTGTGAGGCGAGCTTTCAGAAGCTCAAGACAGCCTTGACCACGGCACCAGTGTTAGTTTTGCCCACAGGTTCAGGACCGTATACCGTTTATTGTGATGCTTCACGGGTTGGTCTTAGTGCAGTGTTGATGCAGGATGGCAAAGTTATAGCCTATGCTTCTCGTCAGTTGAAGGTTCATGAGAAGATCTATCCAGTTCATGACTTGGAGTTAGCAGCTATTGTGCATGCATTGAAGATTTGGAGGCATTATTTGTATGGTGTGCCATGTGAGGTGTTCACGAATCATAAGAGCTTACAGTATCTGTTCAAGGAGAAGGAATTGAACATGAGGTAGAGGAGATGGTTAGAGTTGCTGAAGGATTATGATATTACCATTCTTTATCATCCGGGGAAGGCCAATGTGGTGGCCGATGCTTTGAGCCGGAAGTCAGCCAGTATGGGTAGTCTTGCCTATTTATCAGTCGGAGAGCGACCTCTTGCTTTGGATGTTCAGGCTTTAGCCAACCGATTTGTGAGATTGGAGGTTTCTGAGACTGGCAGTGTTTTGGCCTATACCGTAGCCCGTTCTTCATTGTATGACCGTATTCGGGCCAGGCAGTATGATGATATCCATTTATGTGTTCTTAGGGATAGAGTCAGGCACAGAGATGCCAAGCAGGTTACAGTTGATGATGAGGGAGTTTTGAGGATGCAAGGTCGAATTTGTGTACCTGATATGGATGGTATTCGTGAGTTGATACTTCAGGAGGCCCATAGTTCCCGGTATTCTATTCTTCCGGGTGCCACAAAGATGTACCAGGACTTGTGGTAGCATTATTGGGGGTGGAGGATGATGAAGGATATTGTAGCTTATGTAGCCCGGTGCTTGAACTGTTAGCAGGTTAAGTACGAGCACCAGAGACCTGGTGGTTTGATGCAGCAGATTCAGCTTCCCGAGTGGAAGTGGGAGCGTATCACCATTGACTTTGTAGTTGGACTCCCACGGACTCAGAGGATGTCTGATGTAGTATGGGTCGTTGTGGATAGGCTGACCAAATCAGCGCACTTCATTCCAGTATCAGTTTTGTATTTAGCAGAGAAGTTGGCAAGGATCTATATGAGAGAGATTGTTAGACTGCATGGTGTGCCCATATCCATTATATCAAACCGAGGTACTCAGTTTACCTCCCATTTCTAGAGAGTATTTCAGCGAGATTTGGGCACAGACATTGATATGAGCACCACATTTCATCCTCAGATGGACGAACAGTCCGAGCGTACTATTAAGATTTTGGAGAATATGTTGCGAGCTTGTGTCATTGACTTTGGTGGTTCATGGGACCAGTACTTGCCTTTAGCCGAGTTTGCCTACAACAACAGCTATCAGTCTAGCACTCAGATGGCTCCGTATGAGGCGTTGTATGGTAGACGATGTCGGTCTCCAGTCGGATGGTTTGAGCCGGGAGAGGCTAGATTGTTGGGTTCTGAGTTAGTCCAGGAAGCCTTGGACAAGGTGAAGATCATTCAGGATAGACTTCGTACAACTCAGTCCAGGCAGAAGAGTTATGCAGATTGCAGAGTTCGAGATTTGACATTTATGATAGGCGACCAGGTATTTCTTCGGGTGTCGCCCATGAAAGGCATGATGAGATTAGTAAAGAAGGGCAAGTTGAGCCCTAGGTACATTGGTCCATTTGAGATTCTGGATAAGGTAGGAGAGGTGGCCTATAGACTTGCCTTGCCACCTAGTTTGTCAGCCGTGCATTCGGTATTTCATGTATCTATGCTCCGGAGGTATATTAAGGATCCATCTCATGTGCTTGACTTCAGTGGTGTCCAGTTGGACAAGGATTTGTCTTATGAGGAGGAGCCGGTAGCCATATTAGACCGGCAGGTGCGACAGTTGAGATCGAAGAGTTATCATTCGGTTCGTGTTTAGTGGAGGAGTCAGCCCGTTGAGGCAGCTACTTGGAAGTCCGAGTCCGATATGCAGAGCCTATATCACTACCTTTTCCCCGATTCAGGTACCTTTCTATGTCCGTTCGAGGACGAACGGTTTTCTTAGAGGTGGAGATTGTGATGACCCAAAAGGTCATCTTGCATAAATTTAGCAAATATTGTGTCCCGGGGCCTCGAAATCCTCCGTTAATCTCACCTCGATGTGCGTGCTCATCTCGGGCGCATAGTCGGGAAGCCTCTATGTGGAAATGTGTTAAACAGTTGAATTTATGATAATTAATGGAATAAAGTTAACTTTAGTCAACATTTTTGGTAAACAATCACGGACCCATGATTTGACGGTCCAGGTGGGTCAGTAGGAAAATATGGGACCTGGGCGTATGCCCGGAATCGAATTCTGAGGACTCAAGTCCGAGAAATGAATTTTTAAAGAAAATTATTTTATGAAAATAATAAAGACTCTTGAAAATGAACTTTGATGTGAAATCTGTGTTACCAAGCCTGTATTATGGTTCCGGAGCCCGGAACAGATTCAAAATGTGTTATGTGAGTTATCTATAAAATTTGGAAGGAAGCGGACTTGGTTTGACGTGTTTCGGATCAAAATTGGAGAATTTAGAAGTTTGAGAAAATTCTATAGATTTTGGAGTTTTTGATGTTATTTTGGTGGTTATATTACTTGAATAAGTTCGTAGGATGATTTTGACGTCATGTGTATTTTTAGTTTTGAGCCCCGAGGGCTCGGGTGAGTTTCAGGTAGGTGTCGGGGTGCAAAAAGGATGAAAAATCTTGTTTTTGGGGGTTGTTCTGGTGTCTGAGATTTTACACTATGCGATCTCATAGGTTGCCCCGCAATCGCGTAGTGTAAGGGGGGGGGGTTTCGGTTACTCTATGCGATCGCATAGGCCCTTCCGCGATCGCGTAGAGTGTAGGAGAGCTGGGGAGGGCCTGGGTATTTTCCCTTCTGCGGTCGCACCAATCGGTCCGCGATCGCATGGGTCCAGGTCTGGTTTCTCTGCGATCGCAACCTTCACTTCGCGATCGCGTAAGTCTAAGGCCAGTAGCCCCCGCAATCGCAGGGCACACATGTCGCGATCGCGATAGCCAATTTCGCCAATTATTTAAATGCTCAAAAATCAGAATAACCATTACGGGATTTTCACACCTTTCACCATTTTCTTCTTCTACACTCTTCTTAGGCGAGTCATAGGAGACCATTTCACTATAACTTCATAGGTAAGTGTTCTTAACTCTAATTTCTTCCATTTTCTTCATCATCATTAGATTCTAGGCCTGAAAACATGAAATCAAGGGTAGAAATTGGGGGTTTTGGGTAGAGTTAGGGCTTTTTGAAATTTTGGGAATTCCAACTCATTTTGGGGTCGGATTTCAAAAAGAATTATATATTCGGGTTCATGGGGGAATGGGTTATCGAGTTTTGGTCTGAACCTCGAGTTTGGACCAAACGGGCCCGAGGTCGAATTTTGGTATTTTGGAAGAATTATGTGAAATGTATAATTAGGCTTTGGGATTGAGTTATTGAATTACTATTGATGTTATTAAGTCAATTATTTCTAGATATTATCATTTCGTTGTCGGATTCAAGAGGAAAGGCCGTGATTGAGGCTTGATTTGCATTCTTGGAGCTGAGGTAAGTGTTTGGCCTAACCTTAGCTTGAGGGAATAGGTATAGAGTCTTATTTGCTATGTGTAATTCATGTCCAATGTATAGGTGAGGTGACGGGCACCTATATGTTGTGGTAAAGCATGCCCGTGAGTCGATTTTGATGAGTTGTTTAATGTTCTTTGATATTCGCTGTGTTGTGAATTATTGGGAACCTTGAAAGTGGTACCTTGAGGCTACTTCATGACGTAGAAAGTTCTTGATTATGTGTTCGGTTGGGGGTTTACTGTTGATATTACACCCTTGAGTGAGATTGGTTATAGCTGAATCCCTTGCCGGGACTATAGAATTGTGTTGTTTATTTCTGTACATTTGAAATGTCGTATTTTTAAACTTTCATATCAATTTTTGCTTTTACACTCATCATGCACGAGGGAACATTCCGTGCCGAATGAATATTATTTATGCATGAGGGAACATTCCGTGCCGATGATTATTATTTATACATGAGGGAATATTCCGTGCCGATGATTATTACCTATGCACGAGGGAACATTCCGTGCCGATGATTATTATTTATGCATGAAGGAACATTCTGTGCCGAGTCATTATTATCTATGCGCGAGGGGACATTCCGTGTCGATTGATTATTATCTATGCGTGAGGGGACATTCCGTGCTGATTGATTATTATTGATGCACGAGGGGACATTTCGTGCCGAGCCATTATTATTTATGCGCGAGGGGACATTCCGTGCCGTGTGATTTTGAGGCTATGCATGAGGGGTCATGTCGTGCCTTCTCTTGTTTATTTTACTTGTTATGAATTGTTACTTCCTGCTTTACTTCTACATTCCAGATAGTACTTGATTCTGCTGTTTTAGAAATTATTGCCCCTTATATCCCTAACATGTTCTTCTCCGTAACTGTTTTCTTGTTTATTTTCTGCTATACTATTGAACTGCACAGGTACAATTTGTCGTCTTGTCCTAGGCTCGTCACTACTTCGCCAAGGTTAGGATCGGCACTTACTCAGTACATGAGGTTGGTTGTACTGATGTTAAACCTGTACTTCTTTATGTTGTGCTGATTACGCAGCCGGACCCAGTGGACATCGTTAGTGGGAGTGTCCTTCAGTCCATTCCAGACGACACCGAGGTAGTTCCGCAGGCGTTCATGGATCTCGGCGTCCCTTTCTATATTTCATTCTGTCATATTTTTGTTTTCCAGATAGATACATCATTTTACTTTCAAATTGTTGTTTTTAGTCAAATCTTAGACTGGTTCGTGAGGTTGTGACTCCATTTCTGGGTTTTGTAGTTAAAGGGATTTCTTCATTATTAGCTATTGTTATTTAGATCTTGTTAATGCTTCCGCACTTTATTTCAATTATCTAGTCAATGTTTGTTATTTTCACTTGTAAGTAAATCAATTCAGTTAACACGTTGGTTTGCCTAGCGGGTACAACGTTAGGCGCCATCACGTTCTGAAAGTTGGATTTTGGGTCGTGACACATAACCTCATTCAAACTTAGTCGAGCCTTTCAAAACACCAAAAACAACGCAAAAACACTAAAACCACCCCAAATTCAAGCCTATGAACTTTGAAACTTCTAAATTTTACCAAGGATGCCGAAACCATCCAAAACACATCCGATTGACCTGAAAATTTGCACACAAATCCAATATGATATTACGAACCTGTTTCAACTTCCAAAATTCCATTCCGACCCCGATAGCCTATTTTCCCCTGCCGACCAAAAATCACCAAAAAATAACTTTTGCCAATTCAAGCCTAGTTCTACACCGGACATCAAAACTTCATTCAGAACACATTCCTAAGTTCCAAATCACCTAACGAAGCTATTCGAACTATAAAATCCACATTCCGAGGTCGTTTACCCAATAGTCAACTTCCGGCTGACTTTTCTAACTATAAGGCCAACTTAAGAGACTAAGTGTCTTATTTTTCACTATGACCACTCTGAACCCGAGTCAACCAACCCAACGCCACACAAAAGAGATGAACCACACAAGCAATGAAGCCGAAATGGGAGAAACGGGCTAAACTCTCGGAACGGCCGGTCGGGTCGTTACACCATGGTCAAACATTAGTAAATAAAATGCCTTAGTCAAACATTCGTAGAAATGCTTTGGGTGTGTGTTTTTAAATTGCTATCATGATTACGTTTCTTTCAAATAAACTCAAAGTATCTGTTCGCGCAACTTTGACCAAATCTTTTTCTTAAATAAACTAAGTGTTAGGAATTGAGTATGCGTACGCATAACTCATCTTAAGTTAATTTTTTAAATATGGATTATTAAGTGATTAATAGCGGTAAAAGTTAAAATAAACTTAGGTCCCAAAATGAGTAATTAAACAAAATAGGAAGTATAAATTGCTAAGCGACCGTGCTAAAATCACGGAACCCGAGAATTCCTAACACCTTATCCCGGGTTAACAGAATTTATTACCTAGTTTTTTCTCATTTCGCAGACTTTAAACAAAGTCAAATTTTCCTCGATTTGGGATTTAAAATAAACCGGTGACTTGGGACACCATAAATTATTCCAAGTGGCAACTCTGAAATAAATAAATAATTCTATTTCGATTAATGTCACTTAAATTGAAGAAGCTCCCCTAAAAAGGAAGCGTGCAGTTAGAATTTCCTTTTTAATAAAAATATTTTCTCTTCAATTACAATTTGCGAAAAGATAATGTTCTCTTTTAAATAACTTAGATTTTAGGAATTGAACAAAATCTATTCCTTCTTGAAAACATACTTTTCTCATTTATTTATTTATGAATTTTAGGAATGCATTCTTTTATTTATGTGAGAAATTTAGGAATGTTTTATTTTTCCTTTTTTTTAAACTAGTAGATGGACTTTTTTTGTTTTTTTTTACTTTTCATAAGCATATTTTATGGTGGATAAAATTATAATTACACTCAGTATATTTCTTTCTTAATTTAAATTAGGAATTACTAACACTTTGAGGAGAAATTTGTACCTTCTTGAAACGATAATTTTTTATTTACGTTTAGGATTGTTTTTGTTTTTATTAAAAAATTATTCTGATACTGTGAAATAAAAGAAAAAGGTTAAGCAACATATTTCAAAGGATAAAATTAACAATAGAATGTTGTTCTGCTATCTTTTGTTTATCAGAAAGGAAGAGAAGTTTTTTAAAGATTCTTTTTTTCTTTTACTGCTTGACAAAGAGCAAAAATTTCAAGAAATTTTTTTTATAACAAAAATAGATACATTTTCCTTCTTACGAAATTTTTTAGGAATTGAAATTGAATACAAATTCCTAACTATTAGTTTAGTCTAGATACGTTTTTTGGGTAAACAAGGCGTAGAAACATTCAAAGTTGTATAATTATAGTGAACTTCAAAAGTTCTAAATATAGTAGAATATCTTAAACAATTCAAATAAGAAAAAGTGTATAACTAAAATTTTAGTTGATTTCAATTCAAATGATTATTTTGTCCAATGTGAACTTTATTTTAAAAGGTTAAAAAATGCGAATGATGTTTCGCTAAGGGCCTTCATACTTTTAATATTGTACTAGTTTTAGGATATGCGATTTGCACGTGTCGCCTATATCAATGGGTATAAATATTATTAAGTAATGTATTTGAGTTATAAGATAAAATTTTAAAAAATATAAGCTCTTGAAATGACAAATATTGATCCTTATACTTAGCAAAAATAAGTTTGATAGCTTACTAATTATTATTTATCATTATTTCATTTTAACTTCGGATGAAAATAATTGTCTAAGTAATGACAGGATAAGTAAAGAAATAAAAAAATATGACAAATAAATTATGTAGCTAAAAGGCAAATATTCATTGTTGAGTGGAATTTAGCTATAGGTTTGTGATGGATCCTATTAGCGGACGAATTTCAAAGCTAATTCTTATTTCTTAAAGTCAAATTCTGTAATAAACAATTTTTTTAAACCAAAAATAGTCCTTTTCATCTAGTTGACGGAAATATGATTAACAGTAAATTAAGGTAGTGGTTTGGAACAATCTAGGTAAAATTTTAATTATTTTAAAGTCCTAAGGCTTCTTACTTAATTAGACAAGGTATATTTGTAGTAAATAAGTGATAGAGGTGAAAGTATATTTGGTGCTCTGACTTCAAGAAAATGAATAATGCCAATAGTAAAGGAGAAACAATAAGACCAGTGATTAAGGTATTACGTACTAATGCAAGATAAATATTGTCGTCTTTCTAACATTTTAAACTAGTAAAGTTCGTACGAACTGATGATACTGACAATTTCTCTAACGAAAATGAAATATTTAGTGGCGATAAGAAAGAGTGGTAGAGGATAAATTATATTTAATAATAATAATAATAATAATAATAATAATAATAATAATAATAATGATGATGATGGTGCCATTTGTGAAATATTGCAGGTTGAAGATGTAGAGAAAGAGATTGGGGAGACAATAAATCTATATCTATATCTATATAATATTAAAAGTTAAGTAGTGAAACATGAAATTAAGCCAAGGGGTATATTGAGAAAATGTCGCTGGCACTTTTAAGACATAATCTAAATAAATTTAGACAAATCTACTAAGGATTAAGAAAAGATAGATTTGATCATATCTAATTTATGGTAAATATCAATTAAGATTGACTGATATATTTATAGTAAATAGATTTGAAAGCTTTTCAAAAAATAAGGATTCCTATAGTTATTTAGTAACCACATGATCTGTTCTTCTATTTTATAATTTTTATAGTTTTAGAATATTACGTAGAGAATTAATAAATTTATATATATATATATATATATATATATATATATATATATATATATATATATATATATATATATATATATATATATATATATATATTAAAAGGAGGGTAGTGAAGCATATGGTTAAGCCAAGTGGCAAGCTAAAATGAAGCCACTTGGTAATTTTAGGACAACAATAATAATCAAAACTTATAAATGGAAATATAATCTATATTATATTAAAAGGATGGTAGTGAAACATGTGGTTAAGCCAAGTGGCAAGCTAAAATGAAGCCACTTGGAAATTTTAGGACAAAAATAATAATCAAAAATTATAAATGGAAACATAATTAATGGAAATAGCTGAATGAAATAGATCTTATACATAATCTAGATAGATCTTAGATAAATCTAATCTATATATCTATCTTTATATTTATATTTGTATTTATATAGTGATTCACTCGTAGACTTCTTCTATATTAGCTAGAAATATGGAGGTAAAATTTTAAAAAATATAGAAAAACATAAATTGAGATAAACCATGACTAGTTATTAGAGTAAGTTACAATACAAAAAACTCTAGGCGAAATGGTCTCGTGGCCACTTAAACTTGTACTAGATTTTAAAATCGATATATAAACTTTTGATTTTCCCATATTAGCACCTGAACTCAACCAACTGAGTATAAATAAATCTTTTTGTTAGAACGTGTAGTTCAATTGTCTAAAAAGAAGAACACGTCAAATGGTAAGACCATTTATTATTTTACATGTGTCATTTGATGTATCCCATTTTTTTAAGACTAATTTATCAAAATTTCTTCCTTATTTTACTTCTTTCCCTATTCTTTTAGCGCCATCGTCAGGAAGAAATCTCAGCCATCACCCGACCAAATGACTCAATCAGCCATGAACTTCCATAAAATCCATTCCATTTTTCGTTGCTATTAAAATTCATAAAACTCACACCCAAGTCAAAGATGGGTACTTGCTAAAATTTTGTCAAGGCAATAAGAGAGGTCAAGAGACTATGTCAAAGAAGGACATTAACGGTTAAATCAGAAAGAGAGAAGAAGTCAGACCCCGTAAGTCAAAATTTTCACCCAAAACTCAACAATTTTCTGATGGTCTTTCTCTTTTCTCTATTTGTTTTTCGGTCTAAGATAAATACAAAAAAGAGAGATGGAGCTAATGTTAGAGAAAGAATTGACAAAATCTATTTCCTTTCATTGTTTTCCACCAGTGTTACCTGGGATTTGGAACAAAAAGAGGAGGAGGCGGGGAAAGATTAGAGTGGGGGAGAAAGAAAAGAACGGGAGGTGGGGGCGGACAACAATGGGGAAAGGGAAGAAGAAATAGAAAGGGCTGAAGGGAAAAAGTTTTTTCTTTTACATTTATATTATATTATTTTGATTTAGATTTTTTAAAATCAAAATTATTGTAGTCACGCGCATAATTTACGTGATTTGCACACACATTGTCCATATCAGCTCTGCCACTGCCACACGTGTATGGTCAACGGTCAAATATGTTTATTAGTTATCAAATACGTAAGTTTGAGTGTTCAAATAGGAAGGATGTAAGTTCGTGTATCGGCTTTATAAATGAGAGCAAGTTTAAGTGGCCACGAGGCCATTTCGCAAAAAATCTAAAATTTACTTAAGATATTAAAGATGTAATGACTATAAAAATAAAAAAATTCCGGCAGCAAAATAAGATCTTACATAAAATATATAAATTATTTATAAGGTAATAAAAAATTAAATAATCAGTAAAAGTTGTTTTAATAACAAGAATAATAAAGTCATATTAGTATTGACAAATCGGGCAAACGAATATTTTATATATAATAAATATTTTTTATATAATAAAAAATTTAAACGTAATAAGAACAAACCTTAACATGG
This sequence comes from Nicotiana knightiana, assembly GCA_005239525.1. NCBI lineage: Eukaryota > Viridiplantae > Streptophyta > Magnoliopsida > Solanales > Solanaceae > Nicotiana > Nicotiana knightiana. The sequence goes on from ML370141.1 coordinate 22,075, forward strand.
TACTGATAAGGGAAAACAAATAATGCAGATGTCAAAGATACAAGATAAGATACAAGCAAGTATTGAAATGGAAAGGATGCTAAGACAGAACATGTTCAGTGCCTTAAGAATAGACACAGACAAAGCCATTAGCAATATGGTAAGGGTTACTAGTCCAGTCAATAAGATTCCTCCATGATTTTTGGATCATGAAATATTAGAAGGCTAAGACCTTCAAGCAGAAAGAATTAAAATCCTTTCTGCTTAAGAATAAGGTCGTTCTGATTGGTTGCCTTGAGACTAAAGTTAAAGCTAATAAGGTTGAGAGAATAAAGAGGAAACTGGGGGCTGATTGGTAGGTAAATACAAACTACAACTCAAATCCTAGCGACAAAATATGGATATGTTGGAAGTCACAATAGGTTATGGTTAGGATTCGATCATCACATCCTCAAGTAGTGCACTGCTATATGAAAGATAAATATTCTAGATTTTCTTGCTATACCACTTATATATACGGTATAACACTGTTGAAAGTAGGAAGCAAATTTGGGAGCAATTGAAAGGACCAACAACACTATGACAGAACCATGGGTGATAATGGAGGATTTCAATACTGTTATGTCGGTCCATGATAGAATTAATGGGGTTTCTGTAACGACCTGGTTATGTAGAACCTGCATTATAATTGCTGTTATTGACTTGTCATAAGTTGGTTATTCTGTTATTGATGTGTTAGAGTCGATAACCTTGAAATCGAATGGTTGTAGTGAGAGTTCAGTCGTTTAGCCGTGTAAGTGGTCGCAGGTGCGGACCCACTGGACAGAAGGTACAAAAACGTGCCTTCGCAAAGTTTAGCCATTTTCTCAATATTTCATCCGGGTTTGAAGCTTTTGGAAGAGTTTTGAAGAGGGGATTCGATAGTTCTTTACCAAGGTAAGATTTTTGGACTCTAAACTCGTTTATATGTAATTAAAAGTCGGAATTATGGTGGAAATTAGGGAAAAATCAGTGTAAATTGGGTGGTTAGAGCTTGGGATTAGGAATCTTTCAAATGGTTATTTGAGGGGTCATTTGGACTCCGAATTTAGTGTTCTTTATATGTACGGACTCGTGAGATGACGAAGAACAGTTTGGTATAAAAATTTCTGAATTTCGGGATGTGAGCCGGGGGGGTCGGGTTTTGATCAATTTCGGGATTTTTGAGTATTTTGATACATTTCCATTGGGATTAGTTCCTTAGCATATTATAATGATATACATCTGATTGTTGGTAGATTTGGAGCACTCGGAGGCCGAATTTAGAGGCAAGGGCACTGCAGAGTAGTGTATTAGCCGGTTTTGAGTTAAGTAATGCTTCCAAACTTGGAACTGAGGGTTTGAAACCCCAAACTATTTAATATTTGATGTTAATTAAGGTAACTCACTTGACAAGTGAGGGGCATGCGGGCGTTTACCGAATATTTATAGCCTGGCTCATCCCATGGCACTGTCTAATGGTTATCTCAGGTTGATATTTGTACTGCGAAGGTTGTATTTACCTTGAACGCAATAGAAATCCTTCTAACTATAAATGTTAAGGCTTCACGCTGATATGTTCAGACCGGAACGGTCGATTATTGCTTTCTCTATCAGTGATTATTGCTTTCATGTACTCAGTTCTATTATAGTATATGTTTCATGCCTCAGTCTCGTAAGTTGCTAATTTATTCTATATTATCATTGGTTTGAGCTGAGTTTCATATGTTAGAGCATTGTGTGTGAGACTGGAAGGTACTGACCGAGTGAGGCTTGGAGCCTGGTTTTGAGGCAGTTATGAGGTCAGACTGCACACCACAACGATCCTATAATCATGCCTTCGTTGGCTTGATATAGCGTTTGGGCTTAAAGGAGCCCTTCTGGAGTCTATACACCCCCAATGAGCGCACAGAGATTGAGGGAATGATTTCCCTGGGCATGGATTTGTCCGAGTATTCTTTTCCGGAGATATATTTCTCCATGGTTATCATGTTCCGGAGATGGATTTCTTCGTGGGGGGCTGGATCGGCCTTTTTCCTTAGTACTTGGTGACTGTGTCACTTGTGTTTATGTAATATCCGGGATGGACTTCCCTGGGCCGGAAGGCCGTATTCTAGTACTGAGTGGACCACTTTATAAGAGAGTGATTACAGAGTATACATCATTCTTGGTTCTATATGCATTCATGCTAGTATACAGAGTTACAGACATATTTTGATGCATCGTGTTTATTTTCTGATATGTTACTGTCATGTCCAATTTATATACTATTGTTTGCATTATCGGAGGTTTAGTCCGTCACTACCTCTCAGCCCGTAGTTTCTTTTTGTTACTACTGAGTTGGTGTACTCACGTTACCCCCTGCACCTTGTGTGCATATCCAGGTACTTCTGAATTTAACTCGGGTCAGTGAGCACAACAGTTTCATCAGAGATGACGAGGTAGCAGTTGGCGACCGTGATCTCATCTTCTCTTTCCTTTCTACCTGTCGTATTTATTATCAGACTAGGTTAGTCATTTCTTTTGGTTCTATTAAGTATTAGCAGTTCATGACTGTGTGACACTGGATCCAGGATTAGTAGGATTTGGTCTTTAAATCTCATTAACTGGTTTCCCCAAAATTATTGAATTTATTATTATTATTATTATATACTTTAGACTTGTTAAAAAGGGCATTATATTGGAAATTGTATTTAGTTAGATAAAATGGGTGGCTTGCCTGGTTCCACGACAGGCGTCATCACGACTCCGGAAATGGGTTGTGACAAGTTGGTATCAGAGCGCTAGGTTAAATAGGTCTCACCATTCATGAGCAGGTTTAGTAGAGTCTTGCGGATCGGTACGGAGACGTCTGCACTTATCTTCGAGAGGCTACAAAACCTTTGGGAAAAATCTCACATTCTTTGAATTCTGTCATGCGACTCTGTTGAACTCTGAAACTAAACTTCTGTTGTTTTCATTCTCTCATAGATGGTGAGGACTCGTGCTACTGATAGTGGTGACCAGATTCTAGCAGGATCAGCCCAAGGTCGAGGCCGTGGTCGTGGCCGTGGCAGAGGGAGGGGTGCAGCCCGCACAGCAGCCGGGGCAGCACCTGTGGACCCTCCCATTGCCCAGGAGCAGGTCCCCGCAGCTGAGATTCCAGCGGGGAAGACTCAGGCACCAGTAGTGCCCATTATGATTCCGGGTCTTCAGGAGACCCTAGCCCAGATTTTGACGGTGTGCACCAGCTTGGCACAGGCCGTCACTATGTCTACTACTTCTCAGGCCGGGGGAGGCATCCAGATTCCAGCTACCCGGACACCTGATCAGGTCACCCAGGGACTTCAGACACCTAGGGCAGCCCAGTGCAGCAGATTGGTCCGGTACAGGATTATGTGGTCCCAACTTTAGCTGATGATGGGCAGCGTAGGATGGAGAGATTACGCAAACTCCAGCCTCTGACTTTTAGAGTTACAGAGGACGAGGATGCCCAGACGTTCTTGGACAAGTGTTAGAGGATACTACGTACCGCAGGGATATTAGAGGCCAATGGAGTTCCATTCACTACATTCCAGTTTTCAGGAGCTGCACTTGCTTGGTGGGAGGCCTATGAGAGGCGTAGACCCGCTGATACAACACCCCTTACATGGAACCAGTTCTCCATTCTCTTTCTAGAGAAGTATATACCACAGTCTTGTAGAGAGGAGCTGCACAGAGAGTTCGAGCAGTTGCGTCATGGAGACATGACCATGACGCAGTATGAGATGAGGTTCTCTGAGTTAGCCCGTCATGCCATCTGGCTAGTTCCCGCAGATAGGGAGAGGATTGGGAGATTTGTTGATGGTCTTGCTTACCAGTTACGGGTTTTTCTGACTAAGGAGAGGCTATCTGATGCTTCCTTTGAGGAGGTAGTTGACATAGCCAGGGAGATCGAGTCAGTGCACTGCCAGGAGCGTGTAGAGAGAGAGGCCAAGAGGCCTTGAGGTTCTGGTAATTATAGTGGTGATCACTCGGGAGGTCAGTCTCGACACAACAGAGGCAAACTATTCAGGCCTCCTCCGCCAGCTCGTCCAGCTTGCAACGGTGCTTGATCAGGACACAACCCCCGTAGCTCTCATCCGGACCGTTCCTCATTTATTGCACTTCCAGCCTAGAGCTTATCTCGGCCACCATCAGTTTAGGGTTCCTCAACACATGGTTCTTCTAGCAGATACCCTGGTCCCAGAGGTTCCCTTCAGTCCCCATCGCCAATTGTTTGTAGAGGTTGTTTCGAATGTGGGGATTCGGGGCACATCAAGAGGTATTGTCCCCGCCTTTCTAGTAGTTCATTTCAGCACAGGAACCAGCCTCCAGCTTCAGCACCAGTTTCTACACCACCCGCTCAGGCAACCAGGGGTGGAGGTCAATCAGTCAGAGGCCGCTCCAGAGGGGGAGGTCGGTCAGGTAGAGGGCAAGCCCGTTTCTATGCACTTCTGGGCAGACCAGATGCCATGGCTTCAGATGCAGTGATTACATGTATTATTTCAGTCTATCACCGAGATGCTGCAGTTTTGATCCTGGTTCTACGTATTCATATGTTTCTTCATACTTTGCACATTTCTCGGATACACCCCGTGAGTCCTTATTTTAGCTGTTCATGTGTCGACTCCGGTGGGGTATATTGTTGTGGTAGACCGAGTGTACCGGTCTTGTATTATATCTATTGGGAGTCGGGAGACCCGGGCAGATCTATTATTAATTAGCATGGTTGAATTCGATGTGATTTTAGGCATGTATTGGCTATCTCCATGCCATGCGTTTCTCGATTATCATGCCAAGACCGTGACCTTAGCAATGCCCGAATTGCCGAGGATTGAGTGGAGAGGTTCGGTGGAGTACATACTTAGCAGGGTGATTTCCTTTTTGAAGGCTCATCGTGTGATTGGGAAAGGGTGTGAGTCTTATCTGGCCTTTGTGAGGGATGTTAGTAGTGAGACTCCTTCCATTGATTATGTTCCCGTGGTCCGTGAGTTCCCAGACGTTTTCCCAGCAGACCTACCAGGAATACCACCTGACAGGGAAATTGATTTTGGTATTGACTTATTTCCTGAGACCCAGCCTATCTCTATTCCTCCTTACCGCATGGCCCCAACAAAGTTGAAGTAATTGAAGGAACAACTTCAGGAACTCCTAGATAAGGGGTTCATTCGGCCTAGTGTGTCGCCTTGGGGTGCACCAGTGTTGTTCGTAAAGAAGAAGGATGGATCCATGCGTATGTGCATTGACTATAGGCACCTGAACAAGGTTACGGTGAAGAACTGGTATCCTTTTCTCCGTATTGATGACTTGTTTGACCAGCTTCAGGGAGCTAGGTTGTTCTCCAAGATCGACTTGAGGTCTGGGTACCATCAGCTGAAGATTCGGGATTCTGATATTCCAGAGATTGCTTTATGGACCAGATATGGCCGCTATGAGTTTCTGGTTATGTCTTTTGGGCTGACCAATGCCCCATCCGCGTTCATACATTTGATGAACAACATGTTTCAGCCTTACCTTGATTCATTCATTATTGTGTTCATCGATAACATCCCAGTGTACTCTCGTAGCCAGGATGAGCACGCCCAGCATTTGAGGGTTGTGTTGCAGATATTGAGGGAGGAGAAAATTTATGCAAAGTTCTCCAAATGTGAGTTTTGGCTTGGTTCGACAGCTTTCTTGGGTCACATAGTGTTTAGTGAGGGTATTCAGGTGGACCCGAAGAAGATAGAGGCGGTGCAGAGTTGTCCTAGACCGTCCTCAGCTACGGGATTAGGAGTTTCTTGGGTTTGGCGGGTTATTACCGTCGCTTTGTGGAAGGATTTTCTTCTGTTGATTCACCTTTGACCAGATTGACCCTGAAGGGTGCTCCATTCAGATGGTCTGATGAGTGCGGGGAGAGATTTCAGAAGCTCAAGTCAGCATTAACTATAACTCCAGTATTGGTATTGCCTACGGGTTCGGGTTCTTACACAGTCTATTGTGATGCTTCTAGAGTTCGATTGGGAGCGATTTTAATGCAGGATGGTAGGTTGATTGCCTACGCGTCCAGACAGTTGAAGGTGCACGAGAAGAATTATCCAGTGCACGATATTGAGTTAGCTGCCGTCGTTCATGCCTTAAAGATTTGGCGACATTACTTGTATGGGGTGCAGTGTGAGATCTTCACTGATCATCATAGCTTGCAGTATCTGCTAAGGCAGAAGGACTTGAATTTGCGTCAGAGGAGATGGTTAGAGCTTCTTAATTACTATGACTTAACTATTTTGTATTACCTGGGGAAGGCGAATGTAGTGGCCGATGCCTTGAGTCGTAGAGCCGAGAGTTTGGAGAGCCTAGCTTACCTTTCAGCAGCGGAGCGACTGTTAGCACTTGATGTTCAGGGTTTAGCGGGACAGTTGGTGAGATTGGATTTGTCAGACCCTCTGTGGGTGGCAGCTAGCATGGCTTCCCGGTATTCTTTATTTGATCAGATTAAGGCACGACAGTATTATGACCGCCACTTGTTAGTTCTTCAGGATAGAGTTTGTCGGTGTGATGCCCGGGATGTGACTATTGGTGATGACGGAGTTATGAGGATGCAGGGCCGTATTTGCGTGCCCAATGTGGATGGTATTCGAGAGTTGATATTAGCAGAGGCTCACATTTTGCGGTATTCTATTCATCCGGGTGCCGTGAAGATGTACCAGGATCTGAGACAGTAGTATTGGTGGAGGCGGATGAAGAGAGACATTGTGGAGTACGTAGCACGGTGTCTCAACTGCCAGCAGGTCAAGTATGAGCACCAGAGACCAGGTGGATTACTTCAGAGGTTAGATATTCCTGAGTGGAAGTGGGAGCGGATCACCATGGACTTTGTAGTTGGGCTTCCACGAACTTCGAAGAGTTTTGATGCTATTTGGGTCGTTGTGGATAGATTGACCTAGTCCGTGCACTTCATTCTTGTCAGCACTTGTTATACTTCAGAGCGGTTAGCTGGTATTTACATTAAGGAGATTGTTTGATTGCATGGAGTTCCAGTTTCTATTATTTCCGACAGAAGTACTCAGTTCACATCTCAATTTTGGAGGTCCGTACAGAGAGGCATGGGTACTGAGGTAGAGTTGAGCACTGCATTTCATCCTCAGACAGACGGGCAGTCGGGAAGGACTATTCATATTTTGGAGGACATGTTACGGGCTTGTGTAATTGATTTTGGTGGTTCATGGGATCAGTTCCTGCCACTAGCAGAGTTTGCATCTAATAACAGCTACCAGTCCAGTATTCAGATGGCCCCATATGAGGCTTTATATGGTAGGAGGTGTAGATCTCCGGTTGGTTGTTTCGAGCCTGGTGAGGCTAAGGTATTGGGCACATATTTGATTCAGGATGCGTTGGAGAAGGTGAAGTTGATTCAGGAGCGACTTCGCACGGTGCAGTCTAGACAGAAGAGTTTTGCCGGTCGGAAGGTTCAGGATATGTCTTTTATGGAAGGGGATAAGGTATTGTTGAAGGTATCACCCATGAAGGGTGTTATGAGGTTCGGAAATAGGGGAAAGCTAAGTCCGCGGTCTATTGGTCCCTTCGAGGTGCTTCAGAAGGTTGAAGAGGTGGCTTATAGACTTGCCTTGCCACCCAGTCTATCGAGTGTTCACCCAGTATTTCATGTGTCGATGCTCAGAAAATATGTTGGTGACCCATCTCATGTGTTAGACTTCAGCACAGTTCAGCTCGAGGATGATATGTCTTATGAGGTAGATCTAGTGGCTATTCTTGCTCGGGAGGTCAGAAAGTTGAGGTCAAAGGAGATAGCTTCAGTGAAGGTGAAGTGGAGAGGTTAGCCAATGGAATAGGCTACTTGGGAGACCGAGCAGGAGAAGCGGAGCTGATATCCTTACTTGTTTGAGACTCCAGGTATGTTTTAGACCCGTTCCAGGACGAACGTTTATCTAAGAGGGGGAGAATGTAACGACCCGATCCGTCGTTACATAGAACCTCCATTATAATTTATGTTATTGACTTGTCATAGGTTTCTTATTCTGTTATTAATGTGTTAGAGTTGATAGGCTTGAAATTGATGGTTGTAGTGAGAGTTCACTCGTTTAGCCTTTAAATATAGCCTTATAATGGAAAAAGTCAAATGAGAGTTGACTTATTGGGAAAACGAACACAGAATACTGATCTTATGGCTCGGATAACTTCTGTAGGTGATTTGGGACTTAGGAGTTTGTTCAGAATATTTTTGTGATGTCCGGTGTAGAATTAGGCTTGAATTGGCGAAAGTTAGTTTTTGGCGATTTTCGGTCGGCAGTGGAAAATAGGCTATTGGGATCGGAATGGAATTCCGACAGTTGGAACATGTTTGTAATGTCATTTTGGATATGTCTGCAAAATTTCAGGTTAATCGGAGTTGTTTTGGGTAGTTTCGGCATCGTTGGATGATTTTAGAAATTTCAAAGTTCTTAGGCTCGAGTTTGATGTGATTTTTGTGTTTTGACGTTATGTTTGATGTTTCGGAGGCTCGACTAAGTTTGAATGATCATATATGATGCTGGTATGTTTGGTTGGGGTCCCGAGGGGCTCGGGATGGTTTCGGCTGGTTAACGGGGAGTTTGGAATGATTTTTCATTGCTGATGTTCTGTTGCTGGTGTTTCCCACCTGTAGATGGGGAGCCGCAGGTGAGGTTTCGCAGAAGCGGACGTGGCACCGCAGGTGCGAAAGGTGGCCAAGTGAGGGGATTTCTGCAGGTGCGAGGTAATTGCCGCACCTGTGAGGCCGCAGGTGCGGGAGGTCAATCGCAGGTGCGGGGTTTGAGGCCCTTAGGATTTTTCCGCAGGTGCGCACCTAGGATCCGTAGGTGCGTGTAAGTGGTCGTAGGTGCGGACCCACTGGACAGAAGGTATAAAAATGTGCCTTCGTGAATTTTAGCCATTTTCTCAATATTTCATCCGGGTTTGAAGTTTATGGAAGGGTTTTGAAGAGGGGATTCGATAGTTCTTCACCAAGGTAAGATTTTTGGACTCTAAACTCGTTTATATGTGATTAAAGCTCAGAATTATGGTGGAAATTAGGGAAAAATCAGTGTAAATTGGGTGATTAGGGCTTGGGATTAAGAATCTTTAAAATGGTGATTTGAGGGGTCAGTTGGACTCCGAATTTATTGTTCTTTATATCTACGGACTCGTGAGATCACGAAGAACAGTTTGGCATGAAAATTTCTGAATTTCGGGATGTGGGCCTAGGGGTCGGGTTTTGACCAATTCGGGATTTTTGAGTATTTTGATACATTTCGATTGGGATTAGTTCCTTAGCATATTATAATGATATACATCTGATTGTTGGTATATTTGGAGCACTCGGAGGCCGAATTTAGAGGCAAGGGTACTGCAAAGTAGTGTATTAGCCGGTTTTGAGGTAAGTAGCGCTTCCAAACATGGAATTGAGTGTTCGAAACCCCAAACTATTTGATATTTGATGTAAATTAAGGTAACACACTTGACAAGTGATGGGCATGCATGCGTTTACCGAATATTTGTAGCCTAGCTCATCCCATGGCACTGTCTAATGGTTATCTCAGGTTGATATTTGTACTGCGAAGGTTGTATTTACCTTGAACGCAATAGAAATCCTCCTAAGTATAAATGTTAAGGCTTCACACTGATATGTTCAGACCGAAACGGTCGATTATTGCTGTCTCTATCTGTGATTATTGCTTTCATGCACTCAGTTCTGTTATAGTATATGTTTCATGCCTCAGTCTCGTAAGATGCTAGTTTATTCTATATTATCATTAGTTTGAGCTCATTCTTATATGTTAGAGCATTGTGAGTGAGACTGGAAGGTACTGACAGAGTGAGGCTTGGAGCCTGGTTTTGAGGCAGTTATGAGGTCAGACTGCACACCGCAACAATCCTGTAATCATGCCTTCGTTGGCTTGATATAGTACTTGGGCTTAAAGGAGCCCTTCCGGAGTCTATACAACCCTGATGAGCGCACAGAGATTGAGGGAATGATTTCCCTGGGCATGGATTTGTCGTAGTATTCTGTTCCGTAGATGGATTTCTCTGTGTTCATCATGTTTCGGAGATGGATTACTTGGTGGGGGGCTGACCGGCCTTTTTCCTCAGTACTTGGTGACTGTGTCACTTGTGTTTATGTAATATCCGCGATGGACTTCCCTGGGCCGGAAGGCCGTATTCTAGTACTGAGAGGACCACCTTATAAGAGAGTGATTAGTGAGTATACATCATTCTTGGTTCTATATGCATTCATGCTAGTCTGCAGAGTTACAGACATATTTTGATGCATCGTGTTTATTTCCTGATATGTTATTGTTATGTCCAATTTATATACAGTTGTTTGAATTATCGGAGGTTTAGTCCGTCACTACCTCTCAGCCCGTAGTTTGGTTTCGTTACTACTGAGTTGGTGTACTCACGTTACCCCCTGCACCTTGTGTGCAGATCCAGGTACATCGTAATTTAGCTCGGGTCAGTGAGCACAACATTTTCATCAGAGTTGACGAGGTAGCAGTTGGCGACCGTGATCTCGTCTTCTCTTTCCTTTCTACTTTTCGTATTTATCTTCAAACTATGTTAGTCATTTCTTTTGGTTGTATTAAGTATTAGCAACTCATGACTATGTGACACTGGATCCGGGATTAGTAGGATTTGGTCTTTAAATATCATAAACTGGTTTCCCCAAAATTATTGAATTTATTATTATTATTATTGACTTCAGACTTGTTAAAAAGGACATTATATTGGAAATTGTATTTAGTTAGATAAAATAGGTGGCTTGCCTGGTTCCACGACAGGCGCTATCACGACTCCGAAAATGGGTCTTGATAGTTTCTATGCAGCAAGCAGAAGCACAAGATTTTCATGAATGTATAGATGAAGTTGGCTTGGGACAAATTATAAGTAAGGGATGTCAGTTTTCATGGAGTAATAAACAAGACCCCGAGGATAAAATTCATAGCTTAATTGACTGGGATCTTGACCATGCTCAGTGGTTCACCACTTACAGCAATCTAGAAGCTTGTTATCTTAATCCAGGATGCTCAGATCACTCACCCATTCTCATCTCTACCATTGTGCCTAGATAGAAACTACCCAAGACTTTCAAATTTCTAAATGTGCTATTGCACCAGGAAGCGTTCAAAGAGGCCACTTAAAAAGCTTGGGAGATTAACATCACAATGCATATTATGTACAGAGTATGCAAGAAGCTGAAGTATATTGAGCAAGTAATTAAGACCATGAATAGAGAAATGTCATCCCTAGATCATAAACTAGAGGAGTTACAATCAAAGCTCAGTGTCATCCAAAGTGAATTGGGAAATGATCTCTATAATCCTCAACCGTCTTATGGCAGAGAGAGGTGTTGCTGGAAAAAGAGAAATGGTCTACTATCCATGAAAGAGTGCTTAGAAAAAAATCCAAAGTTGCCTGGATCAATTATGGGGATTCCAACTCTAAGTTCTTCCATGCTCAGCTCAAAGCTAGACAAGCGAGAAATAGTATTGTTTCAATATGGAATTATCAAGGAGTGAAACTAACATATCCTACATAGGGCAAAAAGAATTCATAGACTTCTTTTAAAGTATACTAGGAAAAAGTGTGTCACGACCCAAATTTTCCTCTATTGGGTGTCGTGATGGCACCTAGTCTTAGGGACTAGGTAAGCCTAATATTAATTGAAATAACAACAATATTTAAACAACATCTAACAAATTTTGGAATAGAATTCTCTATAAAATTTACAGTTCCCAAAACCGGTACTACAAGCAGAAGCTTTATAGAGTTTGCTAGAAAACCTCTAAATACAATTGTTTCAAAATAAGAGAAAACAATATAAATACAAAATCAGAAGGTGACTCCGAAGCTTGCAAACACAGCAGAAGGTTTACCTTGAGTCCCCACAGCAACAATCCGCACAACTAAACAATAGTCAACTGTCTTCGAAATACCTAGATTTGCACAAAAATGTGCAGAAGTGCAGTATGAGTATACCACAGTGGTACCCAACAAGAATCAAGACTATCCTCAGTGGACTGGTGACGAGGAACAATCAAGACACCTACTCGACTAAATAACCTGAACAAGTATAAGTTTAGGACTAACAAAAATATGATATCTCTATAAAGTTATGCATAATGAAAACGATAATATGATACGTGCAATAAAAAATAGAAACAACAGTTAGTAGTGGAACACAACAAGTAACAACACAGTAGAGTAATCTAAGCGCAGTCTAAACCTGGAGAACACAATTAAAAGAAGGACAAGTATCAACTAGATAAAAATAATCACTTTCACATCAGGTTTAATCCGATAATCACCATGATGCACTGAAACTCAAAATATTCATAATTCGCGGGTTCCAATTTGTGAACCCTAAACACTTGGCATCCTGTGCCTTCGCTACAACCAATAACTGCATGGACGACTCACGTGCCAATAGAACTAGACGAGGATGTGTAGAAATGATCACTAACGACAGGATCCATTTTCTTACATCTTTAGGGGTGATTAACTACGTGCATGCTTGTGCAAGTGTTCTATCACAATTCCGGTCAACAAATAAGAGTAGCGATAATTAATGACTCATAAAAAATGATCAGTACAAAATGAACAGTGTCACAACCCAATTTTTCCTTCGTTGGGTATCGTGATGGAACCTAGTCTTAGGGACTAGGTAAGGCTAACATTTATTTAATAACAACAATAATAAAGGAAATCTAACAGTTTCGATATAGAAATCTTTACAGAATTTACAATTTTCCCAAAACCGGTAATACAAGTCATAAGCTCTACAAAGTTAAGTACAACTTCTAAATACAACCGTTTGAAAATGAGTGAGAACAGTTGAATACAAGTAGGAAGGTGACTCTGAAGCCTGCGAACGCACAAGAAGGTTTACCTTGAGTCTCCTCAGCAATGATCCGCACAGCTACTAATGATCAATACCTGGATCTGCACCAAAACATGCAGAAATGTAGTATGAGCACACCACAGCGATGCCCAGTAAGTATCAAGACTAACCTCGATGAAGTAGTGACGAGGACTAGTCAAGACACCCAATGGTCTAATAAACTAAACAAGCATAAATATAGGAATAACGGAACATGACGTCTATCTAATGACTACACAATATGGCCAACAACATAACAACTACAATAAGGAAGGAAAACATCAAACAACAATAGAACACCATAATAAGATACAGAAGGATGGATGGGAACACAACCCAAATCCGAAAATCACGATACATTAACGACAAGTAGTATCTCAGCACTGCAATAGTTTCTACATCAGGCCTTAGCCTACAACCCTAATAAATTTGTCAAATCCTTCAAGTGTAAATTCACCCGTAAGTTTTTATATTGGAAACCTTTAGAACATAATCCTTTTTTAGTAGGAAATTATTTTGAAATATACTTACTTAGAATATAAACTTTTCAAATAAATATCCTTCAAACATAGTTCTTTCAAGATAATTACTTTTTAAATATAAAACATTCCAAATAAATGTCCTTCGGACATATTTCTTTCAAGATAGATGCTTTTCAAATATACTTTTCACATAAATGTATTTCAACATAGTTTCTTCAAGATAAATACTTTTCAAATACAACTTTTCAAGTAAATACCCTTCGAGTATAGGTAAACCTTTGACACATAAGCATAGAAGATTAACAACTCCGAACACAGATATATCAATAGGGGAATTTATCGGGATCCGTCCCATAGTCACGAATCTATTATGCAGTATAGGGGGATCTCCTGGAATACGTCTCTAGTCTCGAATCTATTATGTCGTATACGGGATCTCCCGAAATACGTCCGTTGTCCCAAATATAAATATACAGTACAGGGGGATCTCCCGGAATACGTCTGTCATCCCCAAGTAAATATGCAGTGCAGGGGGATCTCCCGGATACGTCCGTAGTCCCAAAGTAAATATGCAGTGCAGGGGGATCACCCGGAATACGTCCTTAGTCCCAAAGTAAATATGCAGTGCAGGGGAATCTCCCAGAATATCATTCTGTAGTCCTAATTTAAATACGCAATGCAGGGGGATCTCTGGGAATATAGTTCCGCAGTCCCAATTTAAATATGCAGCACAACCAACAGAGATAACAACTATAGCACGACAGAAATCTCGTACATCACCACAACAATTACAAAAGCAACAACGACATAAATGCAAAGTACGGCGTGTAAATCAACTCAAGAACTTCAAATTACAAAGAACGATAGAACTCATTCACAAGGAATAACCACAGTAAAGATTTCTAAGCGCTAGGATAACATCTTAAAAGGGAAAACAAAACAAAAATGTAGCAACGATTCCACAATATTCAAGTCCATAAGAAGCCAACACGAGTCAAGTACTTCCAAATAAAGGCAAGTCAACTGAGATATAGGTTATCTAATCTCCTTTTCAGGTTGATCAATTTCGAGGAATATTCAACAATTCAAGTAAGGGTAAGCAGCAAAAGATAATCATAACTCCAATTAAGACTAAACAATTATAGGACGAGATAATAATTTCAATTAAGGATAAGCAGTTATGAAAATATAGCATGACAATAGATGAGGTAAAATCTTCAGTTAAGTCAAATCAGGGTCAAGTAGACAGTAAGGGTTAATCCTAAAGCAATTATCTCTAGTCGAAGCATGTAGAGGTGAAACTAGCAAATAGGAACTCAAACGTATCAAGTACAACTTCATACACGGTGAATATAAGGATCTAAGAACCCTAAAAGGAAAACTTCACACAAATAAGTCCGAGCACGCACTCGTCACCACACGTACACGGACTACAATCAACATAGAATACTCAAATCTTAAGGGACTACCAAAAGGTTAGGCAAGATACTTACCTCAAAGACGACAACCCGGTACTCTAAAATGGACTTCTCGGGTGAAAAGGCCTCCGGAAGGCTCAAATTCAACTAGAACAACTTCAAAGCACACATAAAACTTATAAGAAACTATTCTGGATAATAAAGTTTCGATCTTTATAAAAATCTAAAAATCGACCCAAAAGTCGACACCTAGGCCCGCACCTTGGAACCCCATAAATTTTACAAAATCTGAACACCCATTCCAATATGAGTTCAACTATACAAAAATTACCAAATTCCGATACTGTTTTGTTCCTCGAATCATGATTTTTCACTTTCGAAATTTTCCTTCAAAACCCAACATTTTCCTTATTCAAAACAAAAATTCAATGACAAAAACAAAGATAAAATCATGGAATATATTTAATTCTAGGTGAATAACACTTAGCCAATCAAATTTCATAAAAAATCCACCAAGAATTGATCAAAGTCGAGCTCTACAAGTCAAAATATGATAAAAATGGCCTAACCCTCGATTTGAAGATTTATATTATGCCCAGGCCTTTAATGAATCACGATAGCGAAACATCACTAGCAATCACGAAGAAGAAAAAGGCAGTCTGCCCAAGTTGTACTTCGCGAACGCGAAGACACGCTCGCGAACGCGAACAAGGTGATACGAACGCAGATAATAGTGGACTAAGCTTACGTGATCGCATACTAGGTGAAGCGAACGAGAAGAACAAGTAGGGGTTCCCAGCAATGCTAAGACTACGCGATCGCGGACATTTAGAAGCGAACGCGTTACAGAAGAAAATATATGTTCACGGTCGCGAACCTAACTATGCGAACACAATGAAGGAAATTATGGCAGGTCGACATTACGCTACGTGATCGCAATTGGAACTACGCGATCGCGGAAGGGAACTTCAGACACCAGAAACATCAGTTCAAAAATAGGGAAAAATGACCCGTATCCCATCCGGAACATACCCGAGATCCCCGGGACCCCGTCTAAACACACAAACAAGTTCATAACCTAACACAGACTCGCTCGGGGTCTCACAGAACGCCGAAAATGCAAATCGCACCATGAATTGGGGTATGAACTTCCAAATCTTCCAAATTCGAAAACTCATGCCGAAACCAATCAAGCAAACCCGGAATGACGCCAAATTTTGCAGACAAGTCCTAAAGTACGTTTCCCAAAAGTCAAATGTGGGTCAAACTTCTCCATTTCCCAAACTTCAAATTTTCTAACTTTCATCGAATTGCCTCAAATTTTCTTACAGACCCCCAATTCCGAATTCGGTTGCACGCCTGAGTCCAAAATCACCACACGGAGCTGTTGACATTATCCAAAACTTATTCTGGATCCGTTTACACAAAAGTCAAATTCCAGTCAAATTTCACCACTTAGGCTTCCAAAACTAGAATCCTTCTTCCAATTTGACTCTGAATTATCCGGTAACTGAATCCAACCATGCACGTAGGTCGATATACACAATGTGAAGCTGCTTAAAGCCTTATTCCACTAAACGAAGCTTAAATTTTCAAAACAACCGATCGGGACGTTACAAACACGGTATAACTCACACAGAGTAGGCACACCAATACATAAATAACAATAATAACAATGCTCCCAGGCCACTACAAGTCATCACAATCAATCCCCGACATAGCCCACCTTGCTCGCCACGTGTGCAATTGATAAAGTAAATGTTTGTCTTGTCACACCACACATGCATAATAATGTTCCCACCTATTCTCGCCACATCACAACCCATATATATATAGCCAGCCTTGTAACGCCACATATGCAAATATCAATAGTAAAAAAATCACGACATAAACATTGTGCAACCCAATAACACCCGCACGACTGAAACTTCGTGCATCAAAATAAATCAACTGCACGACAAAAAATGCGTGCATCACAATAACAATCACAACGACAACAATGAAAATAATACAGGAGTACGAAAAATAAATCAACTCAGAAATTCCAAAACTCAAAGAAACAGAAGAACTAGTTCACAAGGAGTAGCCACAATAGAGAATGCTATTCATAATAAGAACAACTCAACAAGAAAGGAAATAATATTTAACAACGATCCCACAATGTACAGTTCAACAACAAGGAAGCTAACACGATTCAAATAATTCTAAATAAGGACAAGTCAACTAAGATATAGGATATCTAAACTTCTTTTAAAGTTGGGAAATTACGAAAGAGATACAATAAATTCAATTAAGGATAAGCAGCGGAAAGATAATCGTAACTTCAATAAGAATCGAATAAAGATAAGCAGTTAGGAAAAGATAACATGGCAATAGAAGAGGTAACAATCTTCAGTTATGTCATATAAGAATCGAATAAGCAATAAGAGTGGATCATTATGCAATTAATTCCCAATTAAAGCAGGTAGAGGTTAATTTTGTAATTAAAAAATTTAACAAAAACAACTTTATACTCAGTGAATACAAGGACCTAAGAACGCTAAAGGCCAACTTTCCACATATAAGCCCGACCACATACTCGTCACCTTGCGTACCCGGACATTACAAGATACAAGTAACATAGAAGACTCAAATCCTAAGGGTAGTTCCCCCACACGAAGTTATGCATGATAGTTACCTCAAAGAAGGTAGAACGTTTCTCTAAAATTAATTTCTCGAGTGAAATAACCTCCGAACAGTTCAAATCTAGCCAAAATAACTACAAAGAACAAATAAAACATACAAGAAATTATTTCGGATAATAAAGCTTCGATTATTAATTAAAATTAAAAAGTCAACCAAAAGTCAACCCATGGCCCGCACCTCAAATCGCCTTTCAAATCCCCAAATTCTAATCTAATAAGTTCTTATAATTTTTATCCAAATGTACAACTCAAATCACTAATTAAATGATGAAAATAAAAATGGATTCGTGTAATATAGCCAAAATCGAGTTAGAATCACTTACCCCGATGATTTTCTTGAAAAACCCACGAAAAATCGCTACAAACCAAGCTCTCTAGGCCTAAAAATGAAAAATGAGATGAAACCCTCATTTTTATATTACCACATCTAACCTCCAAAGTTCTGACCGCACATTTCTTGTGCGGTCCACACATTCCAGGTTCTGCGGCCGCAATCCATATTGTGCGGCCGAACTTCAGTAGCATATGCACTACCAGAATTTAGTAAATTGATCATAACATTCTATAAGAATATCAAAATGATAATTTCTTTACTTTTATAAAAACTAGACACAAAGCGCTACAATTTTTGTTTTTGGATCATCTCCAAATTCCTTATAGATTAAAAGATATAAGCTTCTGAAGTCATACCATCGAACCTTCATAATCTCCAATCTGCGGCCGCGGGAAGAATTGTGCGGTCCACCCTTTTCCTCCCAGGTCCTCACTTGAGGCTTTGCCTCAGCACTCCAAAATGTGTCCCCACACTTCCAAAGGTACCTGAACTGCAACAGAGCGTCGCAATGCCCAGTCTCGCTCAAAACTCACCTCGAAACACACCCGAGGGCCTCAGGACCTCAACCAACATACCAACAAGTCCTAAACCATAACGCCGACCTACTCGAGGACTCAAACCACATCAAACAACGTCGAAACTATGAATCACACCATGAATCGAACTTATGAACTTTCAAATCTTCCAACTTCTAAAACTCGCACCGATACTATCAAATCAACCCGGAAACACGTCAAATTTTGCAAGCAAGTGCCAAATGACATAACAGAGATGTTCCAACTCTTGGAATCGCATTCTGACCCCGTATCACGAAAGTCAACTCTTGCTCAAACCTCTCAACCTTCCAAACTTCAACTTTTCCAACTTTCGCCGAAATGCTTCAAATTACCCTACAAACCTCCAAATCAAAATCCGGACGCACGTCTAAGTACAAAATCACCATACGAAATTGTTGAAAGCATCCAAAATCCATTCCTGAGCTGTTTACACAAAAGTCAAATTTCGATCAACTCTCACTACTTAAGCTTCCAAAACTAAAATCCTTCTTCTGATTTGACTCTGAATCATCTGGTAGATGAACTCGAGCATGCACGCGTGTCAATACACATAATACGAAGCTGCTCATGACCTTATGCCACCGAACGAGACTTAAATTCTCAAAATGACCGGTCGGGTCATTACATGCTCCCCCTCTTAAACAAACGTTCATCCTCGAACCTGCCAAAAATATCCTCGAAGTCATCAAATCACCGAATGCACACATCCAACATACACCCACGGGTGACCCCACGTCACCCCAATCTACATAATCCTGACACACCATCTCAACTGTAATTTATCCCTTCTACCCACACCAATAAGCCTTAGAGTCAAAATCTCACCTTCCGTTCATCTCTAGAAGACCCGATTCTAAATCCACACCCGGTATTAGTCTCAACCAGCTGCAACAACTCATGCCTACACCCACGAGGTACGACCACACAATGAGACAATCACACATACGCCCATAATAACATTCCTGATCACAATCACTGCCCATAATCAAATCCAACACCAACGCCTCATATCTGTTAGAACCCTGTTTCAAAATTCCACAATGGTGATAATGATGCAAGAAACACGAAGACCTTGTAACTATACACCCGGATCAATAAGTCACATTTAACGCCACCGGGCACACACCCCGGAAGCAAAACTCAAATAATTACTAGGCGAAAAATGACGGAATAAGTAAGGAGAAACACATACGAGAAATATCAACATATGAAATCACAAGGATCTCATCCTAACATAACTTTCGTCGCGGCATGCAACCTGACTCAACATATTAAATCACATGAAATCGTGAGGATCTCACCCTTGACTCTGAATCACAAGCTGAATACACATCATACCAATTGAAACCTTCCACTAACTCAATTTTTCCAATAAAATCACAACACCTACTGAACTTGCACCTTGATAGGGCATCCAAATCACAAATCATAACCAAATTACTCAATAATCACATCAAAACCTACCATAATGGACAACAAGAATTTAATTCTAGCCTCGTAACTCTCAATAATGAATAAAAATAAATGATAGACACTGCCACCACTCATAGAATCTCCAAAAAGGAGCAAATACATAAGCAGAATACTAAATATGAACTCACCCATATGTGGAGCAACAAATAGGGAAACTCACCCCGATAAGCATAACAAAAAAAAAATACGAATGGTTCCCCTCTGTAACAAATCAAAATCATACTTGTATGACATTATCTAGCGCAACGGACTCAAGCCTACTATATGAAACACATCAACGAGCCGGGCATCCCCATCTTGAGCGCCCTCTACTCGCCTGAATTCCCTGCTGTGACACATCTGTCCAGAGTCTAGGAAAATCTCTCACCATGTGGATGGTATCTCCACACTCGAAGAAACCTCTCTGCTAACATGGTTTTGGAAATTGTGCGATGCAGGTACTTTGAGACCCATGAGCACCTGAAACACCATGCAAAGCCTGAAATGCAAACTGAACTGGCTGACCCACCAAACCTCTACCATGCCATACCCTACCTACAAAATAAGGACCAATAGATCTCTCCAATCTACGAGGCCTCCTAGCCTCCATGTCCTCTCTCTCCTGACATCGTATGTATTCTCTCTCCTGGTCCCGCCTGTCTTCTCTCTCCTTGTCCTACATACCCTCCAATCAGCGAGAGATCCCTACCACCTGCTGAAATGAAACATCCGACTCAAACTCCCGAGCCATGATGAACCGAATATCATGCCTGAGCCCCTCAATGAATCCACAGACACGCTCTCTAACTGTAGAGACCAAGGCAGGTGCATGTCTAGCCAAATCACTGAATCTAATGGCATACTTTGATACTGACATAGTGCCCTGGCGTAGCTGCTCTAACTCTGTGCGCCATGCATCTCGAAGGGACTGAGGTACAAAATCTCTCAGGAACATCTTCGAAAACTGAACCCATGTAAGTGAAGCTAACTTGAGCCACCAAAATCATACGCCCGCTACCACTGATAAGCCGCTCCCCTGAGCTGGAACGTAGTAAAAGCAAAACCCCCTCATCTCCACAACACCCACAGTACGGAGAATACAATGACACTCCTCCTGAAACCTCTGGGCATCATATGTCGCCAATCCACTAAAGGCAGGAGTGTGGTACTTCTTGTACCTCTAAAGTCTAAGTTGTTCTTCCACAGATATTATTGCCCTAACCACATGCTGAGCTAGAACCACAGGCTGTGTCACCAGTGTGGGCGGAGGGAGTCTGAGTTCCTCCCTCGGTCTGTGAAGTAGCTGGTGCAACCGGAATCATCCCCGCCTGAGCCAATGTACAAAACATGCTCAGGAACTGTCCTCCTGAAGTCGTGGGGTAACAGGAGGCGCCTCCGGTACCTGTCCCCCAACCAGAGCTACTGGCGGCTCCTCAATTGCTGCTCTCCTAGATACCCTAGTTGCGACATGTGCTCCTCTTTCCCTCTGCCTCTGCCCCTAGTGACACCTGCTCCGAGTGCAGCGTCATCAGTGACTGCAGCTTGTGTCCTCACCATCTGTTAGAGAATGGAATGATAAAATCTCTAACTTCGAGATCAATAAACTCGCACGATAGGAATGAAGTGAAACTTTCCTAATATTTCTGTTGTCTCTCGAAGATAAGTACAGACGTCTCAGTACCGATCCGAAAAACTCTAATAAACTCGCTTATGACTCGTAGCACCTATGAACCTAGAGCTCTGATACCAACTTGTCACGACCCAAATTTTCCTCTTTTGGGTGTTGTGATGGCACCTAGTCTTAGAGATTAGGTAAGCCTAACATTAATTGAAATAATAACAATATTTAAAGAACATCTAACAAATTTTGAAATAGAAATCTCTATAAAATCTACAATTCCCAAAATAGGTAGTACAAGTCATTAGCTCTACAGAGTTTGCTAGAAAAACTCTAAATACAACTTCTTCGAAATAAGAGAAAATAATGTAAATACAAAATCAAAAGGTGACTACGAATCCTGCGAACATAGCAGCAGATTTACCTTGAGTCCCCACAGCAACAATTCGCACAGCTAGCTAACTGTCAACTGACTTCGAAATACCTGGATCTACACAAACATATATAAGAAGCATAGTATGAGTACACCACAACGGTACCCAACAAGTATCAAAACTAACCACAGTGGAGTAGTGACGAGGAACAGTCAAGACACCTACTGGACTAAATGTACTTGCAATAAGAAATGAAAACAACAATTAGCAGCGGAACACAACTAGTAACAACACAGTAGAGTAAGCTGAGCATAGTCTAAACCCGAAGAACACAACTAAAAGAAGGATAGGTATCAACTAGATGAAAATAACCGCTTTCACATAAGGTTTGATCCGATAATCCCCACGAGGCACCAAACCTCAAATTATTCATAATTCACGGGTTTCAATTTATGAACCCTAAACCCTTGGCATCATGCGCTTTCGCTACAACCAATAACTGCATGGATGACTCACGTGCTTATAGAATGACATGAGGGTGTGTAGAAATGATCACTAACTTCATGATACATTTTCTTAAATCGTTAGGGGTGATTAACTACCTGTATTCTTGTGCCAGTGTTCTATCACAGTTCCAGTCAACAATTAAGAGTAGCGACAATAAATGAATCATAAAAAACGATCACTACAAAATGAACACGGTATAACTCAAACATAGTAGGCACACCACTACACAAATAAAAATGCCCCAGGCCATCACCCATTGATGAGTGGCTAGAATTCATGATTTTAAGCATTATATACCTCGCATTTTATGAGCTTTAATGATAAAATACACGTCGTATGTGCCTAATAGGGTTTATTTTATGTGTAGGTGAATTGGAAATGGAAACGGGGCTAAACGGATGCAAATACGTCGAAGAATACGCGAAAGGGGACGCCCGGACGATAGCCGGGCGACAGAGCCAAACAGCCTGACCCAGCCTGGCCTTAGCCAGGCGTTAGAGCCCTAACGCCAGGGGGGGCCTGGCGTTAGCCAGGCGTTAGAGCCCTAACGCCAGGGGCTGCCTGGCCTTACCCAGGCGTTTGGGCTGAAACGCCAGGGTCCCTGGATGGCCAGAAATCGAGTTTTGACGGGTTTTAAGTGTTTCCAAGTTAGAATAGAAGTCTTTTACACGTTTAGGGTTCATCCTAAACATATAAATAAACCCCAAAACATCACATTGAGGGACTTTGGACAGGGGGATTCGACGGAAGTCTTTTGACAGAGGATTC
>MDKJ01080903.1:0-61173 GCA_005239525.1 Nicotiana knightiana
TCAAGAATATACACACCCCTACTATTTCTATGAATAGAGTAATTTATAAAAACTGTGTATCTGCTCGTTTCTTAAGTATAATTTGGACCATGCCAAAAGAAAGAATGGATAGCCTTAACATACCTGAAGTAGGAAAAAATTCGTATGATATTCTTGGAAAAGGTTGCACCGTTCTTCTTTAGAACCGCAAAATTTACGTTGCTAAGGTGTTAATAATTATTCTAGTCCTTGCTTCTCCAGGGAAGAAAAATTCTTTTGAGACTCGAAACAATTGAAGATAGTGGTGAATTGTTCAAAACTTAAATAACTCGTCATTTGGAAAGTGATGAAAGAGCATAGGAGTTTCTGAACGCAAACACATGCCTGCACATATCTTATTTCCTATCAAACTAATAAATGTCTAGCAAAATCCTTGGTTCGAAGATTTTGTGGATGGATATCTGTGATGCATAGGGAGGAGTCCTTAATGAAGAAGGAATAAGAACATGACATATCCAATTAATCTTCAAAAGGAGAGTGTAGAATAAAGAATATTGTTATGCCAATGCCTAGTAAACTAGCATTGAGTGTTGCTATTGTAATTGGATATTATACCTCCAGATTCATGTACATGAAAAGAGATGCCACGTATATTAATGAACGCATGAGTCATAATCTTCTTTAAGGCAAAATATGCCACGGTATGTTCTTATCCAAAATATTTTGGATAATTACCAATTACCTGCATAATTAAGAATTATCTCAAATTACTAAAATTTTACTTATTTTTTTAATATACTTTATACATCATATTATCACAGTTATATGATACTTTGTATGGTACTAGTCCATAAATATCGGATATTATCGCTCGACCCATATTTTACCCCTCGTACCAAACATGGATGAAAATTCATTTTCTTTGACTTGCTTCCCCTTTCACCTTCACGAATTTACTCATCACTTGTGAAATAATATAATCCTTATAATGTCCAAATAATCTTTTACTTGGACTAATGTTTATTACCTTATGAAAAATTCAACGTACAACACTACAGGGTGCGATATCGTCGTAATTTAGTACTACGGTACATAATACTGACGTAATATTGCGGGGCGTAACATCATTCCTCCCTTTGGAACATTCGTCCTCGAATGTTGACTGATACACTTATCATTTTCATAACTTATGTCTTCCGAATACTTTAGAAATCCCTTTCCATCTAGGCGAATGTTCTGTGGATAAGTCCAAAGTCCAGGGCATCCCCCCCTTAGGACTCCTTCTCACACCACAACTTGTAGTTGGAATCCTTCCAATCTTGTAATTGTTACTACCTTCCATCATGCAGATTGTATGACTTTGACCTTGTAAGTGTGTCCAATCTCTAGGCTTCATATATAGATCTTGATAAGATGTCCCTTTGGGAATCTATGAGTATACTGAAGTTCTTTGCTCGATACTTTGTTGAATTCACAAATATTGCTATATCTTATCGCATAGGTCTGTTTAGCCATCCGTATGAATTTACTGCCATAACTCTTACTTTAATTTATCGTTGCCGAGATATGCTACCAAATCCCAGCTTACTCTCATTGCTTATTCCATATGTATAAATCTAAGTCCTTTAATGCTTCCTCATTAGTGATCATCTTTAGAATGACGGCCTAATCTCGTCTTTGTGACTTTTGTCCATCCATTGTTGATTCACCTCAACATTGATCTACAATATACCACTGATAACTTGAAACTTCTTATGTAATACCTTGCCACTAGGGCTTACGTTGTATCAAGAAATATTCGAAGTGATTTTCCTGATCCACTTAGCGACGATATTGTACTTCAATAACTGTATTCTATAGCATCCCAAGGTGATTCTCTTACGTGGGTATTTTAATCCCGTACAATTCATTAATCCCTTCTTTTTCTTTCTTTTTGTTTCAAATCATTACTCAATTGAAGGCCCAAACGTCATCCTTTATCTATCACAATTACACCCTTAGTCTAATTAACAGGGCAACATTCCATCTTTTCTAATTGCTATTAGTCTTAGATTTCTTTGAATTCATTCAGGTTATAGTGAGCATTGTATAACTTAGAGAAACCATCTGCTCTTCTTATTTTCATTGGCTTAATCCTGAGGACTAATCCATTCTCGTCACCTCCTCACTGCCTTTTCTTATCCTTACTCATGTCTTCCTAAAACCTTATCGATTTACCATACTTTAGCTTGCGACCTATACATATCTATTTATACTACTCGTAATCTTCCTTCAACTTGCTTGAATGTCCTTGTATTATTTTAGAACATCAACTGATACATCAAATCGTCTCTAACTCTTCTTCACTTTCTTAATTAGACCTGTCGATACCTAGAAATCATCGACTAGAAGATATTCCACTGAAGATGCCGCTATCATTCCTAGATATTGAATCCCCGCACTTCTAGCCTTCTGTTTTAAGTAAGGACTATTCACAACCTTCTGCATTTGATTATCTTGTACGTTGTTCACCTTTACCTTACTACCTTAAAATCTTGCATCATATCTTCTATTTCTTTCATGACCTCCCTTCCACATAAGTATAATTTCCGTCCATAACTTGAAGCTCTATTATAATACTTGCACCTCTAGTGCATCAATAATCCGATGGGAGCTTCGTACTGACTTTTTATGAGGCTGGTACTTTTCTAACTGGTTTTATCGTAGGGCCGTTATAGAATATGGTTGGTGTACTTTCTCTCTTGTACCTCTGATATTAAGAGCAACCCTGCAATGTTCTCAATCACGAGGTCTATAATTTTCTGGATTCAGTAATCAGACTCTTGATTTACTTAGTTAATGTAACTCTTTAGTTTCCTCATCCCTCTGAACAATCTTTATGTAGGCTTAAGCTATCTTCTAATCTGCGGCTCATGGTATTACTTTAGCCCTTCATGAGCGTTATGGAATATTCATGATATAATTTTGTAACAACTCAATCCTTTGACTATGCCCTGGCTCAATTCATTCTTTAACTTATACTAGAGTATTCTATGGCCGTATGATTGTCAATAAATATGTTGCTTGGATAATGCTCCAAAATCTTGAGTGTATCCATAGCGTACTAACCCTGGATCTTTGATCAAATAATTCTTTCGTTTCATCTTAGCTTTCTTTCAACGTAAGCTATTACTTTTCCTGGTCTTTTTACCACCTTGTTGCGTCCATACTTAGCTTATCTTAGTGCCCATATATATTGAAATTCCATACAACTCATATGATCTTGAATATCACTTTTGATTTTACTCCTTGTTCAATAGCCACTGTAGGTGTCACTTTCTTAGGGAGTCCATACAATGTTGTTTTGAGACTGTTGTCACATGACCATTTCCTCGTTAGGTTGTTGTACTGATGTTGTAGCCTTCTTCCTTATTTCTCCAGCTAGTCTTTCATCGTAGTACTTAAGGAAGACCCTCTGACTCTTGTAAAGATGTGAGCTTATTACATCGTATACTCGACAGACCTTCTGATGACCTTCCTTTCCTATACTTATCCGTAGTTACTTATCTCCACGCCCTTGTGCTCGTATGGTTGTTTCTGAACTGATATTTTGACTGCCTTCCCAGTGGCACTTTCTTTTATCCCAGTAACACTCTACGGTGTCTTTAACTACCCTGACTCTTGTTTGAATATATCTCAAGTATTATAATGATATTCTTCGAGGCTGAACTCTACATGTTAGATTCTACTTTGTTTATCTCACACGATCTTATGACTCATTCGTAACCTCCTGTTTAGCCATAACTGGGATCTTCCAGACCAATTACTAACTACTTGTTGGCCCATTCTCATATTAATATTCCTTGTAATATTTCTTGGGTTATTTCCTTTGTCTTAACTTACGTCTCACACTGGCTTTTTATTTATTAATAACAGCTCGGACAGGAACCTTTACTACCTCTTCTTGATGTCGTGCTTGCACAATATTCTTGAATCGTAGAGTATCTTTAATATTTGGATAAGTTCCATCTCATTACTCTTTCATTTATCGCATTCTTCTTTTACCATTCCATAGTCACTAGAACCACTTAACTCTGGCTTGATGCCACATTACTCTATATTTCCCCCTTTAGGGATGTACTAAAAACTAAAGCCACGAGGATCTACCTATATATATTTTACCTCTTCATCTTTGGCGTCGTTTCTCATCATCAATGATCCTTACTCGCCTTGCGTAAATTCTTATATACCAAGGATGACAAATTCCCTTACTCAAGAGGGATACATCTAGTGTAACTGGCACATACAGTCCCTTCAGTTTAACTTTGCTCACATTGGTTGCTTTAGGGAAGTGTTTTTCCTGAATGACCATTTTCTGAATTTCTCATGAATGTTCTTCTTTTGTCCATTATATTAACGCCGGGGAAAAATCTGAAATTCTGATGATACTGACTATTATCCAGTCACTCAGTCCTTAATTCACGTTTAGTTATCCTGTTCACCAGCCCATACTGTCTTATATTACTTTGGGGGAGGTCTAACTTTTATTTTTGTTCACAAACTTGTTTCTCGAAATGAGGATATGACTTTATGGCTATAATCTTTTGTTGTCTCAAGGCCTCTCACTTCTCGTATTTTCCTTCACTTGACTATAAACTTTGTAATGCTGTCATTTTTTCGTGATCTACTGTTGTCATCCATGTATCACATCTTACTCATAATGCACTCTCTTCTTATTTCCTACTAACATTTCTGTCTATCACTTTATTCTGAAACTTACCGACAAGATATTCTTTTGCTTTTAGCTCCCATTTGCTCCATCCACTGGCTCTTCGGTTTCTTAACATTATTTCTCTACTAGGGACGTGAGTCATGCTAAGATGATATTTATCCTTTCTAGGATTCCAGTGCCTATCTTTGTGGTACTCATATCTAGCTGTACTATTTTAGAATGCACTATCGGGGTGTCTGACAAGGAGATCTAGTAGCACTTTATCCTTCGGAAATGTCAACTAACATAAACAATCTATCCCTCATTTTGGGTAACTCTAACCCTAGCTGGATCCTAATATCTGTCCTTCTCTTATGCTACTTACTTTAGCTTCCATAGGGCATGAATGATATGGGTGTGGCCAATTGTACATACCTTTCTTACAATTGAAGGTAGATCAAAACGCTTATATTTTTCTTCCTGAATCGTAAATACCGATAACCTTAATTAAATGGGAACCTCGTACCCTTCTTCATATTGATTCTTTTGCTTGTTGAAACTTGTATTTATCTTCTTAATCTCTCATTTTCTTTCACCATAGAGGTGCATAGGCTTCTTGCCTTAAGGCTCCTTATCAAGAGGCTTGCACCTTTCAGTACGCACATGATCTGCTGAAGACCTCATACTTACTTATCATAAGCATGATACAAAGTCGAGTTCCTCTAATTCAACACTTCCATAGCTATATCTCTTATCGATCATCTTTCTGAATGTAGGCATCGTCTTATTAGGAATAAATATAGAATTTCAGAATTTGAATTCTTATAAGTGAGCTCTACCACATGATCTAGAGTAAGAAGAAAGAGTGACAATCCTAAATGCCCTGTAGCCTCCTGCTTATAAGTGTGGTGAATGACACACCCATAAACAAGACTCTACTAGACACGGCTTGTAGACTCCCTAGGACAGAACTACTCTGATACCACTTTTGTCACGACCCAAATCGATGGGCCGCGACGGGCACCCGGTACCTTACTCAATCGAGCACCAACGTAACATATCTTTCTTATTACATCATCGTATACACGCGACATACAAGCCTAATAGGCCAACATAATCATTTATAAACTCAAAACATAGGCCGACAAGGCCGTACAATCTTTCACGTACACGACATATGTCTACAAGCCTCTAAGAGTACATAAATGTCGTAAAGGTCGGGACAGAGTCCCGACATACCAAACAATACACATCTAAATCACACTAATCAAACAAGCGACTCCGAAGCAAATGGAGCGCACCAAAATCTTCCGCTGAGTTGATAGCCTACTTGGAGGGCTCTCGAACTTTCTATCAGGACCTGCGGGCATGAAACGCAGCGTCCCCAGGAAAAAGGGATGTCAGTACGAATAATGTACCGAGTATGTAAGGCACATAAATAAGAACATAAGAGACATGGAAGAAATATAGAGTACATGACTCAACCTGTAAGCCTGAATAACTTTGTACATCGTAAATTACTTTTAGCGTCATGCATATGCGTATGAATGTCATGTCGTGCATAGGTACATGTTTGTTAACATCATCAGCCTCTGAGGGCATCCCATCATATCATATCGGCCACTGTGGGCAAAATCATCATCGTATACCAGCTGATAAAGTGGTGGTGCGTATATAACGCCATAACCTTTCCCATATCCCATATACATATATATACATACATACATATGCGTATATAACGCCGTTTGAATATACATACATATATACACGTATATAACGCCGTTTGAACCATATTTCAACCACTGTGGGTAACATCATCATCATATACCAGCTGATCAGGTGGTGATGTGTATATAACGTCGTAACCTTTTCCCATATCCCATATACATATATTTACATATATACGCGTATATAACACCATCTGGTCATGGGTAAATGCACATGTATGAAATGCATGAAAAGTATGTAATAATCTCAATATTCCTTCCGGATAAACTTTTCCAACTACGTATTATT
The DNA here is from genome assembly GCA_005239525.1 of Nicotiana knightiana. Classification (NCBI taxonomy): domain Eukaryota; kingdom Viridiplantae; phylum Streptophyta; class Magnoliopsida; order Solanales; family Solanaceae; genus Nicotiana; species Nicotiana knightiana. Next base: position 6,686 of record MDKJ01080903.1, read on the forward strand.
CTGAGACCCATGAACAGAAAATAATAAAAATTCTCATGGGGAAAATATAGACACCCCTACTATTTCTATGAATAGAGTAATTTATAGAAATTTTGTATTTGCTTATTTCTTAAGTATAATTTGGACCATGCCAAAAGAAAGAAGGGATAGCCTTAACATACCTGAAGTAGGAAAAAATTTGTATGATATTGTTGGAAAGCTTTCATCGTTCTTCTTTAGAACCGCAAAATTTACGTTGATAAGGTGTTAATAATTTATTCTAGTCCTTGCTTCTGCGGACAAGAAAAATTCTTTTGAACTCGAAACAATTGAAGATAGTGGTGAAAAACTTAAATAACTCGTCATTTGGAAAGTGATGAAAGAGCATTGGAGTTTCTGCATGCAAACACATGCCTACACATATCTTATTTCCTATCAAACTAATAGATGTCTAGCAAAATCCTTGGTTCGAAGATTCTTTGGATGGCTATCTGTGATGCATAGGGAGGAGTCCTTAATGAAGAAGGAATAAGAACATGACATATCCAATTAATCTTCAAAAGGAGAGTGTAGAATAAAGAATATTGTTATGCCAATGCCTAGTAAACTAGCATTGAGTGCTGCTATTGTAATTGGATATTATACCTCCAGATTCATGTAAATGAAAAGAGATGCCACATATATTAATGAATGCATGAGTCATAATTTTCTTTAAGGCAAAATATGCCACGTTATGTTCTTATCCAAAATATTTTGGATAATTACCAATTACCCGCATAATTAAGAATTATCTCAAATTACTTAACATTCTACTTATTTTTTTAATATACTTTATACATCATATTATCACGGTCATATGGTACTTTGTATGGTACTAGTCCATAAATATCAGGTATTATCGCTCGACCCGTATTTTACCCCTCGTGCCAAACATGGATGAAAAATTCATTTTCTTTGACTTGCTTCCCCTTTCACCTTCACGAATTTACTCATCACTTGTGAAATAATATGATACTTATAATTTTCAAATAATCTTTTACTTATACTGATGTCTATTACCTTACGACAAATTCAACGTACAATACTACAGGGTGCGATATCGTCGTAATTTAGTACTACGGGACATAATACTGACGTAATATTGCGGGGCGTAACAATCAATCCCTTGTCATAATTTTCCCTTAAAAAATAATGTCTAACATCTATGTGCTTAATTCTCTTGTGATTAACGAGGTTCTTAGTCATACTAATTGCACTAGTGTTATCACAAAAGATAGGGATACAACCAACATTGATTCCAAAGTCCATCAATTTTTGTTTAATCCATAATAATTGATCACAACATGAGGCCGCAACAACATACTCATCTTCAGCAGTAGATAGGGCCATAGAATTTTTCTTTTTGGTGGCCCAAGACACAAGACATGAGCCAAGAAAATGTGCCATACCTGAGGTGCTCTTTCTATCCACAAGAAAACTTGCATAGTCAGCATAAACATATCCTACAAGATTAAACTTACTACCTTTTGGGTATTAAAGACAAAGATCAGTGGTGCCTTTTAGGTATCTCAAGATGCAATCAAGTGGGATTCCTTTGGATTTGCATGAAATCTTGCACAAAAGCCTACACTGAAAACAATATCAGGTCTACTAGCACTGAGATACAATAATGAACCAATTATTCCCCTATACAACTTCTGATCAACATATGAACCGGGTTCATCTATATCCAACTTTGTGGCAGTTGCTAAAGGAGTGTCGATTTCTTTGGAATCTTCCATTTTAAACCTTTTAAGCAATCATAGTTTCATTTGAATTTTGTTTAATTTGTAAGCCTAAAAAGAATTAAGCTCACCCATCATGCTCATTTTAAATTCACTCCCCATTAGTTTATCAAATTCTTTACTTAGCTTATCAGTAGTTGCTCCAAAGATTATGTCATCTACATATATCTGAAGTACCAAGAGATCTTTAGCTTTTTCTTTTAAGAACAGAGTGCTGTCAATTTTACCTCTCTTGTAGTCATGCTCCAGCAAAAACTTTGATAATGTTTCATACTATGCTCTTGGAGCTTGCTTGAGTCCGTAAAGTGCTTTGTCAAGTTTGTACACATGATCAGGATTTTCCTTGTTCTCAAACCCTGAAGTTTGCTTGACAAACACTTCTTCCTTTAGATAGCCATTTAGGAAGGTACTTTTGACATCCATCTGGTAAAGGGTGAATTTCATGTAAGCATCAAAGGCTATGAGGAGTCTTATAGCTTCCAGCCTTGCCACTGGAGCAAAAGTTTCATCATAGTCTATGCTTTCCTCCTGACTATATCCTTGAACCACCAATCTTGCCTTGTTCCTTGTAACTGTTCCATCTTCATCAATTTTGTTTCTGAAGACCCACTTAGTGATAATTACTGATCTATCCAAGAGTCTTGGTACCAGATGCCAAACTTGACTTCTTTTGAATTGGTTGAGTTCATCTTGAATTGCATTTACCCAGTCTGCATCCTACAAAGCCTCAGCAACATTTTTATGTTCAATAAGAGATAAGAAAGCATCAAAAGCACAGAGATTCTTTAAAGAAGATCTGCTTATGATTCCAGAGGTTGGATTAGTAATGATGTTCTCAATAGGATGAGAAATTTGATATCTGTAGGGTTTCACAACCAACTGGTTTCCCCTTGATGTTCCTTCAATGTTTTGTTGCTGTGGAACAGGTTCAGGGACAGTTTCTGCTGATGTTTAAGAATTGTTTTCTCTTTGTTCTATTCCCCCTATCATGTTGCCGGGATGGATGAACCTATTTCATCACATGTTCCTTCCTCCAGTGTAGCTTCAATCTGGGTTGTGGTTTCATTTAAGTTTCTAACCAGCCCAATTGCTTCAGCATCATGTTCCTGTCTCTCAGAAATAATATTAGTTTCATCAAAAATCACATGAACACTTTCTTCAACACACATATTTCTTTTGTTATAGACTTTATAATCTTTACTATGTGAAGAATATCCCAAGAATACTCCCTCATCACTTCTGGGATCAAATTTACATAGGGAGTCTTTACCATTGTTGTGCACAAAGCACTTACAACCAAATTCCCTAAGGTGGGATATATTTGGTTTTCTCCCCTTAAGTAAATAATAGGGAGTTTTCTCTACAAGAGGTCTTGTCATGCACCTATTTATGATGTAGCATGCAGTATTTAGAGCTTCTGCCCAGAAGCTATGGAGCAGTTTACTAGAAAGAAGCATAGTCCTAGCCATATCTTCAAGTGTCCTACTCTTTATTTCACCTACTCCATTTTGTTGTGGAGTTCTAGGAGCAGAAAAATTATGATATATGTCATGTTCATCACAAAATTCAGCAAATTTAGCATTTTTAAATTCAGTGCCATGATCAGACCTAATTGATGCAAGTTGATTTCCTAATTGTTTATGAGTTTTTCTAACAAAAGAAGTGAACATGTCAAAAATGCTTCATCTTCATATGTTAGAAACATTGTCCAGGTAAACCTAGAGTAATCATCAACAAGCACCATCACATATCTGTTACCACTTCTGCCTAATGTTCTCATTGGACCATAGAGATCCATATGGACCAGTTCCATCGTTCTGGTGATACTTACCACTTTCTTGCATTTAAACGGGGATCTTACCTGCTTCTCCCTTCCACAAGCCTCACAAACTTTGTATTTCTTGAACTTAATGTTAGGCAGTCCTATCACCAAGTCCTTGGAGACTGATTTGTTGAGTTGACTCAGACTTTCATGTCCAAGTCTTTTATGCCAAAGGAGGGGATCATTGTTCATCACACTCAAGCAAGTTAGTTCATTTTCTGAAAGTGTGGACAGATCTATAATATATATATTGTTCACTCTTTTTCCCTGCAAAATAATCTTGTCAGTGATAAGATTTATCACAAAACATTTAGTAGAGGTGAATGCTACCAAGCTACCCCTATCACACTTCACACAATTGTGATACACTTATTAGACTGTATTTCGGGCCGTCTATCAAGTAGACATTCTCAATGGAATGAGAGTCATTCTTATCTACCTTACCAACCCTAATGATTTCACCTTTCTTTCCATTTCCAAAGGAGACATTTCTTCCTTTGAGGTCCTCAAGTGAAAGGAACTGGTCCTTGCTTCCTGTCATGTGCTTTGAGCAACCACTATCCATGTACCATATTTGGCTGCTCCCTTTCACTTGAACTTACAAAAGGAAATCATGGATTAGTCTTAGGAGCCCAAACTAGTTTGGGTCCCTTTATATGGGCAAAAGGATGAATTAAATTCTTTTTAGCCCAACTTGGTGACCAACTCTTCCCTTGAACAAAATTTTTGTTCTTTTGACTGGCCTTACATTCACTTTTATAGTGACCAGTCTTACCACAGCGAGTACAAATCTTGTTTACAGGAAGAGTGAGGTACTTGCTTTTGGGATCCCACTTGGGTTGTTTATTCCCAAAGCCAAGTCCTTTCTTATTGCTACTATGATGTTCCTGTAGCCGTGACAAAGCATCATAGGACCTATTCTACTAATAGTTTTGTCTAGTTCATATTTACCTTGTCTAGATCCTCCTTCAACACTCTTACCTGCTCATCCTTCTTATGCAACTCATCTTTAAATTTACCTATATTTTCTTCTAGAGTGAGTTGTGTGCAATCAGCTGTCTTTTTACTTGTTCCTAATTTCAGTTTTAGATTTTTAGATTTTAACTCAAGGATATTTGCTTCAGGTGTATGTACCTGGTTCTTCAGAGCAGTATTCTCACTCACTGTTTCACTGACTCTGAGTTCCAGATTCTTACACATTGATTTTAAAATCACACAATCCTTTGACAGTTGTTCCTTTTCTTTATTTATAACCTCAATTTCATCAATGAAATCTACCAATAATTCAGAGGGTGTTTCTTTAGACAAAAATTTAATCTTGTCTTTGAGATAAATTATACTTACCTCAGATTCCTCATGAAATTCCTAATTAGATTCTCTAATTTCCATAAGTGCTTGTTCATCTCCATTTTCATCTTCACCATCTGATTCATCATCTGAACTTTCTCCCCAAGCAGCAGCCATAGCCTTTGTTGATCCTTTATTTTTTTTGGGATGAACTTGTTCCTTCGTTCAGATCTTTACTTCTTACATTCAATTTCCCATTGAGGATAGTTCTTAATGTGATGATCAATCTTCCCACACTTATAGCAACCCTCATTGGTCGTTTTTTCAAGAACCCTTGCTTTGTTGTAGTTTCCACCTCTTGAAGAGCCCTTTCCTCTCATAAGGTATTTCTTGAAGTCCTTGGTGATCATAGCCATTTCATCTTCTTCCAGATCAGCTCCTTCAGTGATTCTGAGTGACAGGATCCTTTAATTCTTGGGCACATCCATATTCATGGTTTGCCTTCTGAGTTCATAGGAAGTGAGATTTCCAATTAGCTCATCCACTCTAAGAGTTTCAATGTTCTTTGATTCCTGAATTGCAGTGATTTTGCTTTTCCAAGAAACTGGCAGAACCCTTGTCAGAATCTTCTCAACTTTGTCCTTTTCAAGAAGAATCCTTCCAAAAGACTTAAGTCATTAGTCAATATAGTGAACCTTGTATACATCTCTTGGATAGTTTCTCCTTCCTTCATAGTGAAGTTGTCATATTGAGAATATAGTAGAGTACCTCTAGACCTCTTCACTTGAGGTGTTCCTTCATGAGCCACTTGCAAAGTGTCCCAAATTTCCTTAGCAGTAGTACATCTTTGAATTTTGATGTACTCGTCTGGACCAAGTCCACACACAAGCCATTTCTTGGCCTTAGCATTCTTTTCCCACTTTCTCAAGTCCTCAACAGTGCAGTCAGCTCTTGTCTTTGGTATATCTACTCCTTCAGCATTCTTCTTCAATGTGGCCAAGGGACCATCGGTAACAATGTCCCATAGCTCGTAATCTTCTCCAATTAAATGGTCTCTCATTCTGTTCTTCCACCAGGAGTAATACTGGCCATTGAAGAGTGGAGGTCTAGCAGTTGATTGTCCTTCCCAGTTCCCAGATGGTGCACTCATTTTGATCTTCTCCGAAGGTGTTATCCTCTTCAAGGATAACCCGCTCTGATACCAATTGATGTTTTATATTTCAATACCACACAAGAGGGGAGTGATTTTTCTAGTGTCCAAGTTTTTGCCTACATAGATTATAGAATGACTTGGTTCTTCTATGTGTTCCTACTACTACTGTTGCAGAATAATAAGTACAGAAATTAAAGAACACATAGATTTTTACGTGGAAAACACCTGGCTCAAAAGGTGAAAAAATCACGACCTACTTCCCAGTAGGATTTTTCAAAAACTCTTTACTAAACCAGTGAGCCAAAACTACACTTACAAAAACTATTTTGTAAACCTAGGACTACCTTTAATCCCTTGTGGCAAACAAGCCTCTAACTGTTTGCGACAGCTTCAAGTTAACTCTAACTTGAAAATACAAAGTACCTATAACAAATGCTTCTAGATAAAGCTGAAAGGTACAAGATAAAACCACCTACTACGAATGAACTAGACTAAAAGACAGACACTTGAAACTGGTTCTTCTAGCTGGTTCAAGTAGCTTTAGGTTTGCACACTTAAATCTCACACGAACTGCTTGCAAAATTGCCTTACTATTTTGCTCTCAATTCACGTTTAACTTCTGTTTTTGTGCATACATGTACAATAAGAACATTCTGCAATATATAGGATTAGTAGATAATGAATTAACTAAGGTTCTAATGTTACTCTTCCTTGGTGGAAGAGTTCTAATTAATCTATCTCCTAAATCTCTCCTTATCTTGGATATTGTTCTTACTGAATAAGGAGTCCTTCTCCTTATCGTTTTTGCCATCTTTTTGATCAGCAGATATTTTATTCTTCCCGAATACCATTATCTCCTGCATGTGCATCTCACGTGCCTTGATTCTGCCTGTATCTATGTCTACCAGTGATGGACTTGGTTCATTTCTGAGTTCCTTTGTCAATCTTCAAAACTATTCTCTTTCGTGGTCCAACATATTTGATCGTCGGAAAATATATTCTACTATATGAAGGAAAATGGTTTCTCTCGCTTTTGCGTGGAAGTCATTTTTCTTTACAATGATAACTATCTCATAATTCCATATCACAGTTCTAACCAACACTAGGATATAATTATAACGTAATACTAAAAAATATGTAATCAAAATGACTACTCGATTTGTTAACATTATAGTCAAACTTTAGTAAATACATTAACCAAACACTGAAAATATTTATATTTTTGAAAAAAATATATTTTTCAAAAAAAAAAATTCCTAATCATATCAGTATGTTGATAACCCAGTTATATACTTTCAATAAGCCGACATACCTAATGCTAACTATTTGCTGGAATTCTCAAAGTTAAAAGTTCGTTCAAAATTTACTGGGTGTGCACCATACAAAGCAAAGTTTTACCCGATAATGAAACTACCAACAGTCTAGTTAAGTTAGGGCATAAAGGTATATGGAGAGTTAGCTGGAGCTGAAAATTGATTTAATTTTCAAATTCTCGCATTCAAGCTTGCTTGACACAGCAATGCACACACATTCATGCATTAAGCTTGGAATCTGCTACTAGCTGATTAGATGAAGAGTATTAGGGTGAACAGGTAGTAGGCAACCACGCATTTCTATTTTCTTTCTCAGATCCGTGTTAGTATATAGAGTATTTCTTTATTCTTGGATTGATGATACTAGCTATTGTTTGATAGTATTCTTTGATTTCACTTTACTTTTCTAAATACCTTGTTGTTATTATTACTTGCTATTATTAATTTTTTTTATTTTATCTTTAACTGAAGATCTGTTAGAAATAGTCTCTCTGTCAACAGGGTAGGGGGACTGGAATCTCTGCTTCCTGATCTGTTGGACATTACATAATTGGGCTCATTCTAATATAGGCCCAAAAATTATATTTTAGTTTTCTTTGGTCTTTCTGAAATATGGGACCCGGCCCAATTGTACATATATTGTATGACTTAGACAAAACAAAACACAAGAATAAGAAATCTTCTCTGTCTCTTTCTTGTTCTTCATATATGCTCTCATGGCAGATAGGGTTTCTATCTGCGTTCAATATTCTTTTTCTCCTCTCTCTCATCCTGACATGGTATCAGAGCGGGTCAATCGATTCGTCTCGTCTTCAGCTATCGACCGGTGGTAACCGTGCTAGGACTTTCTCACACTTTCAGCTTGATCTACGATCCACATTTTGGACTCAAAATTTGGGAATTTCTGGGAGATCTACTTCCATAGTTGTCTATTAATGTTTTTGAAGGCCTTACTTCTTCAGGTTGCGAAGAAGATCGGTACAATTTTATTTCCAGCACATATAATCACATATTAGGGTTTTTGAGCTTCGTTTTTTTGGCTGTGTTGAATTGATACCTGGTCTGTTGGTTCTTAATTCTCAATTATATTTGATAATCCTTGTTGTCATTCAATTTCTGCGTTTGTTCAAAAGATTTATGCTGAAATGAGTAATAATACGGAGAATACTGATTTGCATGCAAATATGCCAACAAATTCTGATGGTTTTGCTGAGTTCACCTTAGATCCATCTCATCCTCTATATATACATCCTTCTAATAGTCCTGGTATTCAGCTGGTCACAGTTCCTTTCAATGGAACTGGATTTGTCATATGGCGCAGTAGTATGTTGACATCCCTCTCAGCTAAGAACAAATTAGGACTAATCTCTGGAAAAATAGCCCAGCCTACACCGGACTCTCCTTATTTTCCTTTCTGGGAAAGGTGTAACAACATGGTTAAGGCTTGGATCACTAATTCACTAACTAGGGAAATTGTTATAAGTGTTATGTGTCTTAGTACTGCCAAGGATGTATGGATGGACATAAATGAAAGATTGGACAATCTAATGGGTCTAAGTATATTCAACTCCAAAGGGAGATCAGTTCTATTTTTCAAGGTTCTTCTGATATAGCCACTTACTTCACTAAAATGAGAAGTATGTGGGATGAGTTGAATTCTGCATATGTTGGCCCAACATGTTCATGTGGTGCCTTAACAAAGTTCATTGAGGACCAACATCTATTTCAATTTTTGAGTGGACTGAATGACTCATATTCAACAGCCAAACGTAGCATCCTTATGATGTCCCCATATCATTCAATCAGCAAAGCTTATTCCCTACTACAACAAGATGAAAGTCAGAAAGAGTCTCATCATTCTTCTCCTGGATTTTCAACTGATTCAACATCTTTTTATGCCCCATCAACACAATTTCATTCTAATAAGCAATACACTCAAAGAGTCAACTTTGAGTCCAAGAAGCCTTTATCATCTACTATTGTATCTTGATAGTATTGTAAGAAAACTGGACACACAATAGAGAAGTGTTACAGACTTCATGGATTTCCTTCTGATTTCAAATTCACAAAGAACAAAAGATCTGCTTCATGTGTTCAGATGGAAGAATCGTCTTATTCTCCTACTGTTCTCAGAACATCTGAGGCTCCAGTTCATGGATTTAGCAAAGAGCAATACAATCATCTCATGACCCTACTTCAACAGACACACATTTCTCCCAATCATACTACTACTAGTGCTGCTGCAGACAGTGGTGGATATGCTCATTTTGTAGGTGTGTCGTATCTTCCAGTAGAGGAAATGCATTTTTTAGCCCATTATTTGTCTGCCTCTTTTAATTCAGATAGAAAACCTTGATTTTGGATTCTGGTGCAACAACCACATGACTCCTTACAAACAATTTCTTCACAATATTCAACCTTTAACTTCTCCTTTTTTAATAACTCTACCAAATGGATATAAAGTAAAGGTTATCTCTACTGGTTCAGTGTATCTTAGACATGATATAATTCTGCACAATGTTCTTTTGGTCCCTTCATTTCATTTCAACCTTCTTTCTGTACACAAACTTCTTCTTCAATTACAATGTATGGCCATATTTACCAGTTTCTCTTGTTTTTTACAGGGCCCTTCTCTGAAGAGGCCATTAGAAATTGGTAAAGAGGCTCATGGACTGTATTTTCTACTTCCAGACATGCCTTTACTTTCTGCTAATAATTCTTCTGTTGTCTCTACTAATGCTTCTGTTGATCCCTTACCCCATAGTCCCTCTTGTACCCCAAATTCTACTTCAAATAAAATGGATTTAGTTTGGCATCAAAGATTAGGGCATATTCCTTATAATAGAATGTCTTCAATTCCTTTTCTTTCTGATAAGATCACCTCTAAACAACATTTTTTATGCACTATTTTTCCCATGGCTAGACAACAAAGATTACCATTCTCATAAAGTACTATCAAAACCACTGCACCTTCTCAATTAATACACATTGATGTGTGGGGACCCTATCATACCAAAACTTACAATGGTTTCAGTTATTTTCTAACTCTAGTTGATGATTGCACTAGAGTTACCTGGACTCATTTACTTTCTTGTAAATCTAATGCCTTGTCTATTCTGAAAACTTTCTCTTCAATTTTCAAAGTTCATTTTAATTGTTCTGTTCAAACTTTCAGATCAGACAATGCATATGAATTAGGTAGTAGCATTGAAGCAAAGACTTTCTTTGCTGATAATGGCATACTTCACCAAACCACTATACCACATACTCCTCAACAGAATGGTGTTGTTGAAAGAAAACACAAACACTTGTTAGAAACCTCTAAAGCTCTATTATTTCAGTCTAACCTTCCTACTAAATATTGGGGTGATTGTGTGCTTACTGCTACCTATTTGATTAATAGACTACCTTCTTCTGTTTTAGGCAATTCCTCACCTTATGAAAAATTACATGGAACACCACCATCTTATGATCATTTGAGATCCTTTGGTTGCCTTTGTTTTGCTACTACACCAAAAGCTAGTAGAGATAAATTTCAATCCTGATCAATTACCTTTGTTTTTCTAGGCTACCCATGTGGAAAGAAAGGTTAAAAATTACTTAACATGTCCAACCATTCTATTTTCTTTTCAAGGGATGTACAATTTCATGAATCTATCTTTCTCTACTTTTCTTCCCTCCCTTCTTCTGTTTTTCCTATATCCTTCCCTGAATCTGTAGACATTTCTACCTCTTCTTGTCCTATTATTCATCCTTCTCCCTCATCACCTGGTTTCTCTTATGAACCAACTTCTTCCACTCCTCCTACTAATTCTTCTTTTATTTCTTCAACTCCTTCTCCCTCATCTCCTTTAACTGCTCCTGCTATGCCACCCCTTAGGAAGTCCACTATAACTCATCAACCTCCTACACATTTGGCAGACTATGTCTGTAGTTCTGCAATCCCTTCAGATTTCATTCCTCCTCAGCCCACTACTCACTCTACTAATATGCCCCTACATGAACCTGAGTTCTACCAACAGGCTATTTCTCACCTTGTTTGGCAGCAGTCTATGCTACAAGAATTCAATGCTTTTGAGGCAAACAACACATGGGATGTTGTTCCTCTTCCTCTCAACAAGAATCATATCTCATGCAAGTGGGTTTATAATATCAAACAGAAATCTGATGGGTCTGTGGAGAGATATAAAGCTAGACTTGTAATAAGAGGAGACACTCAAAAGGAAGGAATTGACTATTTTGAAACTTCTTATCCTGTGGTCAAATTCACCACCATTAAATGTCTCCTTTCACTTGCTGCCAAAAGGAGATGGATTGTACATCAACTTGATGTTAACAATGCCTTCCTTCATGGTGATCTCCATGAGGAAGTCTACATGAAAATACCTCCAGGATTATCTCTCTCATGTCCTACTTCTTCTGGTTCTTCTTCTACTTTGATTTGCAAACTCAAGAAATCACTATATGGCCTCAAACAAGCTTCCAAACAATGGTTTTCTAAATTATCTGAAGCTTTATCATCTAGAGGCTACATTTCAAGCAAGAATGACTATTCTCTTTTTACAAAGTCAGTTGGGTCTTCTCTCACTGTTTTGGCAGTTTATGTTGACGACATATTATTAGTTGGTGATGATATTACAGAATTGGGTAGTTTGAAGACATTTCGGGACACACAATTTAAGATTAAAGATTTGGTTGAAGTCCATTATTTTCTAGGTCTAGAGGTGTCTTCTCTTCCTGATGGATTTCTGATGTGTCAACATAAATTTACTTCTGAGCTGCTGGCTGAATTTAATTGTAATCATTTCACCCATGTGGTTTCCCCCTTGGATCCTTCCATAAAGTTAACAACTGACATGGGTGCCACTATGTCTGATCCAAGCACTTTCAGAAGACTCGTAGGGAAACTGAATTTCCTTCAACATACAAGGCCTGACATTGCTTTTGTTGTCCAACACTTGAGTCAATTCCTTCAGTCTCCCCAAGTCCCTCATGTGTTAGTTGGGATTCACGTATTGAGGTACTTTATGAACGCGCATGGACAAGGCATCCTCTTGTCCAATACAATTGATTTCTCTATGGTCGTTTTCTCTGATTCTGATTGGGCTGCATGTGCCCAATCTAGAAAATCTGTTACTGGCTATTTCATTACTCTTGGAGGACCACCTATTTCCTGGAAAAGCAAAAAGCAGCCTACAACTTCACTCTCTTCCGCTGAGGCAGAATATAGGGCTCTCAGGAAAGTGGTTGCTGAAGTTTCTTGGTTAGTACGACTTTTGGCTGATTTGGGTCTCACATTGTCTGATCCTGTCCCTATTTTTTGTGATAGTCAGGTTGCACTTCATATTGCTAAGAATCCTGTGTTTCATGAGCGAACCAAACATATTGAAGTTGATTGCCATTTTGTTCGTGATTGTTTAGCATCTGGATTGATTTCTCTGCATCATATTTCCTCCTCTACTAACCTTGCTGATATTTTGACAAAGGCTCTACCAGGTCCAGCCCATCACAATCTGCTTTGCAAGCTTGGAGTGCTTCCCCCTCCAGCTTGAGGAGGGGTGTTGGATATTACATAATTGGATTCATTCTAATATAGGCCCAAAAATTATATTTTAATTTTCTTTGGTATTTCTGAAATATGGGACTCGGCCCAATTATACATATATTGTATGACTTAGACAAAACAAAACACAAGAATAAAAAATCCTTTTTTTTTTCTTCGTCTATGCTCTCATGTTTCTATCTGCGTTCAATGTTTTGTTTCTCCTCTTTCTCGTCCTGACACGATCAGACATCACGAACCTTCATTATATTATTACTATTGTTAATTTTAAAAGTATGTATCACTGTTTTGATTGATTATTCTAACACTCTTTCAGCTTTTCTTTCGGTGCGGTGCTGGTGTAACACGTGTCTTGAGATGGGGTACTTCCTCTGGCTTTAACCAGCACAAACTAAAAAGATATTAACCAGAAAAAGAAAAAAAAAAGAATATTTGGGAACTTTATTTTAATCTTTAAATTTTCTTGAAGCAATCCGTGTCTCGTCTAAGCGGACACCTCCTTCTATATGCTCAAATAATGCTGAGGTGACTTGTTTATATTACGACACGCAATCAGTTTTTTTTCTTTGCAAAGATCTAACTTATGTAAAATTATTTATTTCGAAAGTAGGATTAAAGATAATATACGAACAATGCAATTGTCAAATATGTACACATGCTGAAAGCGTGGTTTACCTGTAGATCAAACCAAGAAATTGACCAGTTGTTGCCCCTCCTATTTGAACCAAAATTTTAGGGTTCTATTACTTTAGGGTTAGATGAACTGTCACTGTATATATTAATAATTTTTATTAACAGAGCTTTCTGGCGATTTTATAATAATTCTCAAGATCAACTTTTCTCTTTTCCCAAAAAAGAAAAAGAAAATATTGCTCTTTTGTCTTGATTGGTCAACTTTACTTTTATTGGAAGGACCTTTATTCTTCGATGCAAATCGGGAAACTTTGTAATCATGTGAATAAGTGATTTGATTTGAATACTAACTAATACTACTCCTATTAAACAAAGAGCCAAATGATTCTGTATTTTTCTGTTACTAATTCGAATAGAAATCCTCCACCTGTTGCCTATAAGCAGATTATGAACTCTCTTGACGTGGACGAATGTATCTCACTATTTGCCTTATTTTATATTGTTAACCAATAAGATGCTTACACGATTTTTGGAATTATTTGCTTTTTGGCAACAAACTTTTCAGCTTTTTCTTTTGTTAAATATATGAGATTATTATAAATACCAACCATAAAGTATTGTCTTTTTCTTTGTTAATGGAAACAACTGAAGAACCCGTTCAACAAATGTGAATTCAACCGACAAGGGTTGTGGTGAAGTGGTAAGTACTTATTCATCCTTAATCAGAGATTTCGGGTGTCCCTGGATATGGAATCGCCTTTGTTAGAGAGTACTTTACCTCCTAATATAGAATTTTCCGGCACAAATCCGGACACCAGGTGGGAAACCAAAAAAAAAATGTATAGCGCGTTTATAGCGTGGGAAACCAAAAAAAAATGTGAATTCAAACCTTTATCATGCAATTCATTTTTAGAAGAAGGGATATGTATAGCGTGTTTGGCCAAGTTGCAAAAATCAGCTTATTTTGAGAAGTGATTTTTCTAAAAAGTATTTTGAAGAATTGACCCAAATAGCCGCACACCCAATAACCTAAACTAAAAATAGCCGGTGAAAGTATAATATGTGCATAATTTATGTATTGTATGTGTATAATTGTGTATAATTAATGTATAATTTATATATATGGCTAGAAAAAGTAAACAATAGATATGTTATTTGTGTAAAGATCCCAAGTATTTTTGGTGAAAACAGTTTGTGTTTGACTAATCAATTTAAAAAGCACTTCTGAGCTAGCAATTAGTGTTTGGTCAAGCTTCTAAAAACTGCTTCTAAGTGTATTTTTCTCAAAATTGTTTTTCAAAAAAGTGTTTTTTGAAGAAAATCTATTTTTTTCTGCTTCTCCAAAACTGCTTTTGCTTCTCTTCTTTTTTTTTTCCAGCTTGGTCAAACACTTCAACATAAAAAAAGAACATTTTTTTTTAAAAAACAATGCTTCTAGGATTGAAGAAGCTTGACCAAACAGGCTGCTAGATTTGGCTTGAACAAGAATTACCTACAAGAGAGATGATATATTATTTGCTACTAGTAGTTGTACCCACTCGAT
Source organism: Nicotiana knightiana (assembly GCA_005239525.1). Taxonomy (NCBI): domain Eukaryota; kingdom Viridiplantae; phylum Streptophyta; class Magnoliopsida; order Solanales; family Solanaceae; genus Nicotiana; species Nicotiana knightiana. The sequence continues at coordinate 21,763 of MDKJ01080903.1, forward strand.
GCGCGGTCAATATTAAAAAATATTGATATTAAATTATGATCGGGCTTGTTTGAACAAATTAGATTGTATTGCTTTAATAAATTTCAATTGTCATCTTATTTCTCAACATGATATACCCAATAATAAAATTGCTATTAAATTAAAGAGACGTGTCTAGTCATTGAATAACTTTTTTGTTATATATTTTTCTTTATTATATTATCCGGTGTTTAATATTTTTACGTTGTTAATAAAAAATTTTATTAGCATATTACTTTGTTTAATATTTTTGTCCGCTCGTTTTCTTATTGTAATATAAGAGAAGATATCTATATTTTATTAATCTTGAAATATTTGTTATTTTAAAAATTATTATAGTTGTCAATAATATTATCTGAATTTTAATGAATAAAATCTCTATTAAATTAAATGAATTTATATAGGCATTGAATAAATTTTTTGTTATTTTTTTAGTTATATTATCCAATATTTAATATGATTGCATACTACTTTATTTTTATAATATAATAGAATTCTTTTTTTTTTTACTCTTGAAATATTTTTTTTTAATTTTGAATTTTATCATATTATTCTCAATAATATTATATAAATTTTAATGAATAAAATCTCTATTAAATTAAAGAGAGTTGTATATAGTCATTGAATAAATTTTTTGTTCTGTATTTTTCTTTATTATATTATCAAATATTTAGTATTATTCCACTGTTAATAGAAGTTTTTATTAGAATATTACCTTGTTTAATATTTGTATCTACTACTTTGTTTTTATAATGTAATAGAAGATATATATTTTATTACTCTTAAAATCTTTTATGTTAAATTTTATCCTATTGCTCTCAATAATATTATTTGAACTTAAAGAATAAAAGCTTTATTAAATTAATGATACTTATATAGGCATTGAATAACTTTTTTGTTCTATATTTTTCTTATTATATTATTCAATATTTAGTATTATTGCATTGTTAATAGAAACTTTTATTAGCATATTACTTTATTTAAAATTTTGTATACTACTTTCTTTTTATAATATAATAGAAGATACATATTTTTTTATTCTAATAGTTTAGATAATATTTTTTAAATAAATAAACTTTTTATTTAAAAAAAATAAAGAAAAAAACATTATTAAAAAAATAAAGAAATTTTAAATTGTCATTGTTTATTTTATGTAATTTTAGTTTTTTATTTTAAAATAATCTAAAAACCCCAACTTGAAACTACTCTCCAACTTGAAAAACAATAACATATAACTAATTACTAACTAAATATGTAAATATTAACTACTTATGTCATGTGATATTTTTGTAGGCTGCCCACTTGACTTAAAGAGAGGGTTTTTCCTCTATTTTTAATAATATATAGATATAGAAGATTATTATTATTATTATTATTAATTAATGACGATTAGATTCAAATTTTTTTCCTTTCATTCAAAAATAATAAAAAGTGTAACTATTTCTATTTTAAAATTGCAGCAAGATTTTATTAAGTATCAAACTTTTTTTATTTGAAAGAAATTATTCCCCAATTTAGATTGGCAGTTTTTTTCTTCTTATTATTTTCGTTTTTTATTTTATAATAATTTAAAACTCCAAATTTATTAACTCAAAAAGAGTAACTAATAATTAAGATCACATAATGCATAATTTAAAATTTTAATTAAAAAAATAAGTAATTATTACCTAACTTAACTAACTATTTCCTAATTGCCAAGTGGCCTATTGTGAGGTTGCCACTTGGCATAATGTAGATGCATTTTCCTATCCTTTTACTAATATATAGATAGATTAATATTTTTGTTTTTAAAATAATTTTTTTAGTTAAAAAGGTAGTTTACTTTGTTTTAATAATGACACTTGGCTTTTTGTGATAATGTCACTTGTCTCAATAATGTACTTTTACCTCTCTTTTTATTATATACTAGTATTCGTACCCGCGCGTTGCGCGAAAAGTAAAAAAAAAAATTTAGTCGAATAGTACGGTGTAAACAAAGGAGCATGAAAGAAATCTGATTTTGTTATTAATTCGGGTCTTGTTGCTCATCATATATTTACATACATAATCGACACACATTATGTGTTTCAAACAAATAGAAAATCAATATAGATAGCATACATAATTTACTTAGCTTCTAGCCAATATTGTAAAGTAAATTTTTGCGCTTTACCATTCTTGGATAAACCTGTCTATGTTAGAAATTAATTACTTATAGAATTGATGTGATCCAAATTTACTTTGACACCTCTAGTTTCTTGCTCTTGACCATCACGAAATTGATGTCTCACGCTTCTCAAGATCAAGAAATGAAATAGAAATGTGTTCGACTTATGCCTGTAATAGCTTCCACCTGTAACAAATCGAAAAGGGTATCAGAAAATTTTAAAATCAATACAATTTTATTTTAGCAGAAAGTAAATCAAAATACATACCAAATATACTGAATAAATATGGAAATATATGGTAACTTTCGTCTCGTCCTAAATCTTTTGTATACTTTATCTAAATTTATAGTTGTATCATATTTTGTGCTACTACTATATGCCAAAAGTTGTAAGATTTTTCAGTTTTCCTTTAAGGATAAGGACTTGACAAACTTATCAGTTTGGGAATGTTAAGCAAGTGGTTGTAATGGACAGCGTAAGCTTGCGAGAGAAAAGTGGATGCACGAACAAAAATGTGAATTTTCAATCAGTATTTTATGGTCTTTAAAAGCACACGTTTCACAAAGTGATATTACTTAAGTTGAGTAAATTCCAATTAAATGAGCTTCTTGCTCATTAGTCGCGACTTCAACAATACATAACCTTATGAACTCATCATGTGTACCTTCAAGTTAAGAATAAATACTGAAAAGTATGAAAAACCCTCTAACTAAAAAATGATATAGAGATAAGAATGATTACTACTGCAAAATGCACACCAGATTTCTTAACTTATAAAATATTGTCATGTGTTTTAGAAGAATAGATTTTATGATTAACAAAAGAGTAAAGAGACCATTATGGTTATGATTAACAAAAGAGTTAAGAGACCATTATGGTTGCAACTTATTGAAGAATGATAAAATTGAGTCGGCACTTTGTTAGACATCAAAAGGAACTTATCCTAAATCTTTCATTTTAGATCTCAAATAACAGAATATGAAGATAAGAGAACTATGGATGACCTAAGTATATAGTTGAATATCTATGACTTTTTGTGCCACCTTTATATTTGTCCTAAAGAAATGCTTTAAAAATTACCTTCCAACAGTTTGTTGCTGTGTAGTACAATAATTTTAGCAATCAGAGATATTTATATTACCAATCAGAGATATTAATGATAATGTGAAAACTATTTTTTTAAATAAATTGGCATGTGAAAACCTTAGTCTAAAAGAGGTTTTTTTATTTCAAATTTTGTATTGCCATAATCCAGTTAACTGAACTAAGCAAAATCCTAAGAATTCCCATAGATTTCTCTAAATAATAGGCCAACAGAACACTTGATCAATACACAATCCAATATCAGAATGTTTTCAATATGAGGGTCATGAATTTGTTGATATTAAACTCAGTAGATCTCAAACTTAGTCAAAGTGACGATTTTGGCCTCTCCACTCATATGCTGAACCAAATTTCAGAACTCTTAACGCTTAAATAAAAATTTCACAATGCACGCACGATTTAATTCAGTATCTTTATTTCAAATTCTTTATCTGACATCCAATATTGCTACTCCACTGTTTAAACAATGTATAATTTCGGAAAAAGCAATGCAAATAATAATTACAGAAAGGGGTCTAGTCAAATTTGATTACCTCTAAACAATGTGTGGTGTAGGATACTTAAAAAATGAAGCCAACTGACATCCAAGCTTGCTTCTCCACCGTTTGAACAATGTATAATTTCAAAAAAAAAAAAAAAAAACAATGCAAAAAAAAAGTACATAAAGGGATCTAATCAAAGCCGATAATCTATAACCAATGTGTGGCGTTGGATACTTAAAAAAATGAAGCTCCTTTGCCAATATATCTTCAAGGATATAGAATTAATTGAATAAGGTTTCGTAAAGCAGCAAGTGAAGGAGCAAAGAGTTGTGCAATGTCTTTCTGAGTTAAATTGTAAAGCTTTCTATTTGTGGCAGTCGACTTTCATTATTAGGATTTGTTCAAGCGATTATAAGATAAAGCAAATTGGGGTATGCAAGCTATAAAAATAATGATAATGCCTATTAAAAAACTAACATGACTATGATTGTGGTCTAACTCAGTTAAATTATTTGCAGACATAAAGATGCCATATTTTTCACCTTTTGCCTCAAGAGCTTGGCCACAAGAGGGTAAAGCTTCAGCTATATCCTATTGAGCATATCCTGCAATGCAAAATCATATAATTATGTCTAGCGTGCCTATATATATATATATAGAGAGAGAGAGAGATTGAGACTCCACGTTAACCTCCCACTATCATAATGCATCGAAAGACATTATAATTTCATTATTAGGAGATTATGAAAATATATATCGCAAACAGGACACTTTTGCTCCGCTATTGTACGGCAGAACATGTATCATCTTTCTAGTCAACGAAAGTAAATATTTAATTATGTTTCAAAATGACCCATTGTTAAATACATAAACACACACACACACATGTGATGAACAAAGCAAAAAACTTAAGAAAAAAACAATTACTGAGAATCTATAAAACGTAGGCCAACCAGAAAAGAAAATTTGATTTACTCTTGAAAAGGAATTTGTAAAAAAGGTTTAGCCCAAAGGAAGAAATAGAAGAAGATCCAAAAACGTTGCTACTATAAAATTATAGCAGAATGAGAAGAATAATACTCAAATTGGATAAATAAAGGGAACAATAGGCAAAATAGAACTTACTTTATTACTGAATATATATTTCCTTCGTCGATCAGATTAGAAGAATCTCACATATCCTCTTTGTGAAAAATACTGTAAAAATACAAAACAAAGAAAACCTACTTAAAAGTAAATAAACTAAAATTGAAATGCAGAACCTGCACTTTTTCAAATCAAAAAAGCATATTTTCTGGATGAAATTGTGAACCGATGATTTCGAATCCATAATCATGGTTAAACAGTATTGTTACCGACGAACTTTTTAGCAATTCAAAATTAAACTCCGGAGTACACGGATGTGGAATCACTACGGATAACTTGAGCAGGAGATGTGAAATTATAGAAATTTCAGCCCACACATTGAATATAAGTTAGTGATTAAGAAAAATAGGAGGAGAATCATTTATGACGGAGAAAGTGCGGATGAGTAGTCCAAAACGTGGATCTTGTTTCAGTTTTTTGTTACCTTTTAGTTTGTATGAGGGAGAGAGTGTTTGAGTTAGTTTAGAATTTTGTAGCCCACGTTTGAGTACAATCAATCGTGGAGTGTTTTTATTTGCTTTATTACTATTTCTATGAAAAATTTCAAGGCAAAAAATATTTTGATGAATTTTTAGGTTTATAATAAATTAAATAAAAATTATGAAAAACGTGGGAGTCAATTTTTTTAAATTGGAATAGTTATTATTTTTTTTATAACTGAATCGTCAGAAACGTGGAATTGGCAGAAACTTTAGAGGAAATTATGCATAAGTCATAAAGAACTCTAGGAATTGGCAGAAACGTGGTTTAAACATTTTTACAATAAGTATTAACTGCCGTGTTTGAAGTTTTCATCTTTTAAAAAAATATCAAAATAAAAGTTTTGGAATTGGCAGAAATTAATTGTCCGGTTTGAAGTTAAATTTTGGTCTTTTCTAAATAAAAAAATTTGAAATAACTGCCAGGCATTAGATACTTTTTTTTAAAATAAATTCGAAACTCCAACAAAGTTGAAGAATTGTCCAAAAATTTTACACATGTCAATTTAGTGTTATGCCACTTGTCTTCATAAACTTTATTTGCCTCTCCTTTTATATATAAAATAGATAGATATGTTTCTACCCGTTTTATTTTTGAAACCTATCCATATTGCACATTATCTTATTCTAAACGTGGGAGTAACTCCAGACGTGATTGAAGTAATTTTTTTTAATTTACAGGTTTAACAAAGTAAAATAATTAGCTCAAAAAATGTGCGAGTCAAAGAAGTATACTAAATTGGGAGTTTTAAAGCTTGTGAACTTCTTAAACCAATTAAAGAAGTTTTAACGTTTTGAATTTCTTTTAACAAATTAAAAAAACCGCATAACACATTAGCATACAAGTTCAATTGCATTGGCATACATTCAAAATTTCTATTTTAAATTATTTTTGAACCTCCAAATTAGTTGAAGGTTTGTCCAAAAATTGGACACATGTTTAATTTATATATTGATACTTGACACAATAATATGACTTTGCTTCTCCTATTTAGTTTTTTTTTTACCTTTTAGTTTGTATGAGGGAGAGAGTGTTTGAGTTAGTTTAGAATTTTGTAGCCCACGTTTGAGTACAATCAATCGTGGAGTGTTTTTATTTGCTTTATTACTATTTCTATGTAAAACTTCAAGGAAAATTTTTTTTTTGATGAATTTTTAGGTTTATAATAAATTAAATAAAAACTAATGAAAAACGTGGGAGTCTATTTTTTGAAATTGGAGTAGTTATTATTTTTTTTAAAAACAGAATCGTCAAAAACGTGGAATTGGCAGAAACTTTAGAGGAAATTATGCATAAGTCATAAAGAACTCTAGGAATTGGCAGAAACGTGGTTTAAACATTTTTACAATAAGTATTAACTGCCATGTTTGAAGTTTTCACCTTTTAAAAAAATATCAAAATAAAAGTTTTGGAATTGGCAGAAATTAACTACCTGGTTTGAAGTTAATTTTTTGTCTTTTCTAAATAAAAAAATTAGAAATAACTGCAGGCATTAAATACTTTTAAAAAAAATAAATTCGAAACTCCAACAAAGTTGTAGAATTGTCCAAAAAATTTACACATGTCAATTTAGTGTTATGCCGCTTGTCTTCATAAACTTTATTTGCTTCTCCTTTTATATATAAAATAAATAGATATATTTTTACCGGTTTATTTTTGAAATCTATCCATATTGCACATTATCTTATTCCAAACATGGGAGTAACTCCAGACGTAATTGAAGTAAATTTTTTTTAATTTACAGGTTTAACAAAGTAAAATAATTAGCCCAAAAAATGTGGGAGTCAAAGTAGTATACTAAATTGAGAGTTTTAAAGCTTGTGAACTTCTTAAACCAATTAAAGAAGTTTTAAACGTTTTGAATTTCTTTTAACAAATTTAAAAAATTGCATAACACATTAGCATATAAGTTCAATTGCATTAGCATACATTCAAAATTTTTATTTTAAATTATTTTTGAACCTCTAAATTAGTTGGAGGTTTGTCCAAAAATTGGACACATGTTTAATTTATACATTGACACTTGACACAATAATATGACTTTGTTTCTCCTATTCTATATAGATAGATAGATAGATAATCACGGCTATTATATTTCTCTAACTTCAAGGATTAGCGTACTTTATCTGTTTTTCAGTTTTTCTTTCCTCTTTTGTTCACTACTGTTAGACCAAAGCTTGCATGAAAGGTCTCAACTGGTTTGGTAGCATTTAATAAGCTTTCAATAGGGATCACAATGGGGCGGGGCGGGGCGGGTTTATTTTTATGTGGGAAATGGCGAAGGCAAAAATAATTTTAAGTGTGTTCAAACTTGAAAGAACTAAAAGAAAATTCTCGATAAAGAGTGTTCAATATATATTTTATACATTTAAAATCAACATTTAACTTATGTACACAGTGCAATTTTTCGTAATATTCGATAAAGGGTGATCAGTTGTTAAAGGTGGCTTCGCCCCTGGGGACGAGGCAGATTGAAGTTTTTGTGTGTTTTGCAAACCCGTTTCGCACCCGCTCCGCCCCGCCCAGCTCTATTGCTATCCCTAGCTTTCAAACATGGTTAATTAAATAGTAGTTGGATTGAATTTGTTATTTTAAAAAGAGAATATCACTTGTGTAAAATCTTGTAGATTATTTATTCAAGATTTAGATGCGTGGCTCCATTTGCATACAAGCAAGTGTACCCTTTTGTTAGATTAATGCATATTTTATATCTAGTAGCCAAGATATTTTCCTCACTTTTGGGGTAGGTAAGATATTTTCAAGCAAACCTTCCCCCTTTTCCCTTCAGCCAAAACAAGAAACAAAAAGAAAAAAGAAAAATGAAAGGGTGAAGTAAACTCAAAAATAAAATCTAATTGAAGAACAAAAATTTCCTTTATCTTTTTCTTAAGTCAAGGTTAGCACAACATGTGAATTTTCGACATATTGCATTGTTAAGATTCTTCTATATATTTTGTCATGATCTTTTTGATATTTTGCATTTCTCTTAGAACTTAACACTTCCGACCCAACAAATAAATATCTAAAGCACCTAAACTAAGCAGGATTTAGATTTGTACAAAGTTTAGTCTTGCCAGAAGGCTACAAAACAGGTAACCCAAAAGTTAAAAAGAGAGATTAATTAAATGGGGAAATAATTAAAAGGGAAAAAAAGGGCTAAAAATATCTGAGGACCATTATATTCCACCGGCTTGAATCTACAGCATTAGCAAAGAAAGCATAAAATATACTTATATTATTTTCATAAGCTATTTGATTGAACCGTGACTTCAGCTCCCTTTTCCTATTGCTCTCTCTCTTGCAACATAAATTCCCACTTCTTCTGCCTCTTCCCCATACTTTGAACCCTATCTTTCTGATTCACATACTGATTTTGCTGCTCTTTTTACCTCTCCATATCCTCTATTTTCTTGGAAAATTTTGATTCTTGTCCAATCTCGTATTATTTTTTGTGTAATTTTCAAAATCTAGCTCCTTCCCTCAGTTCAAAAACCCTTTTCTCTCAAACCCCAACTGCTAAAACCAATCCTAAATCAATACATTTTGAAAGAAAACTCAAAAGAAGTTAAGGCATACCTTTGACCTCAACAGCCATTTTGGTCATACTTTCAATTCTATCCAACTTTATTCATTGACTCAAACTTGTAATATCTTTACTCACATTATGGATCATTTTGGTTCAATAAAGGAAGAGTTTACTTTCATGTCCAATATGCCTCAACCAATGGAGGGTCTTCATGAGAGTGGCCCTCCACCATTTCTCACAAAGACTTACGAACTTGTCGATGATCCGAGCACCAACGATGCTGTTTCTTGGAGTAGAGGTAACAACAGTTTCATAGTTTGGGATCCTCAAACCTTGGCCATGAATCTTCTTCCAAGGTATTTCAAGCATAACAATTTCTCCAGCTTTGTCAGACAGCTCAATACTTATGTAAGCATTTATTTTCTCTATGCCCAATTCACACAGAATATTATATGTATCTAATAGGCATATATAGTAGATATAGGAACTAGAAACAAGGAGAATTAAAGCTCTTGAGAGTTGAGAAACATTTCAGTATTTGCTGATAGAGTGGTTTAGAATTTATATTTCTTTACATTTTCATTCATGTTCCTCAAGTTTCAAGTGTAGCGTTAGTTTATAATCTGTTGATGACTTAAGAGTTTTTAATCTTCCAGTGGGAACTTGTAATAGATTTGTTGGCGAAATACCTTTAATAACATTGTCTTTAACACGCCTCACGCTTCAACGATTATTGTGATTCGGTTGTTGGAGGCTTGTTCGGGGAATTGTTGTTAAGAAGATTTAATTTGTTTCTTCTAATGGAGCTTGCTGTATTTCTATTTCTTTTAAAATTCTTTTTGGTTACAGTCTCTTTGATGGTTCAATGGTTTTAAGTTTGTCTAGATAAAACTATTTCTAAAGCTCAATGACTATAAAAGGGAGGTGGATATTGTCCATCTTTAGTGGTTTTGTCCATTTTACAAAGTTCCCAGGGGTAATATTTTACAGCTAATTTAGCCATAATTCACATTACCTTCTTTGTATTCACTTTAGGTTTTGTCCATTTTCATCATTCTTGACGTGTGATCCTTGACATCTAATGTCTTTATATATGTCTATTAATTAGTGTTTCAGCCAACAATACTAGCAACTAGTATTATTGGTTTTTCATCACCTTATATTTTCTTTCCTTACTGGAGGAGTAGGAATGTGAACAATGCAGGGATTTAGGAAGGTTAATCCAGACCATTGGGAATTTGCTAATGAAGGTTTCTTGAGGGGGCAAAAGCATCTCTTGAAGAAAATTGGGAGGAGATCAAAGACAAGTAATAATAATAATTTCTATCCAGCTGGCAATTGCAATATTAAGGCTTCAAAGACTTCATGTGTTGAGTTGGGGAGGTTTGGATTAGATGGAGAAATTGATCGATTGAGGCGCGACAAACAGGTTCTAATGATGGAACTTGTTAATCTTAGACAGCATCAGCAAGCTACCAAATCATACCTTAAATCAATGGAAGAAAGACTTAAAGGGACAGAAATGAAGCAGCAGCAAATGATGAGTTTCTTGGCCAAAGCAATACAGAATCCAAACTTAGTACAGCAGATAATGCAGCAAAAGGATAAAAGGAAAGAACTTGAGGAAGAAATCAATAAGAAAAGAAGAAGGCCAATTGATCAAGGTCCTAGCAATATTGAAAATCTTAATATAAAGCAAGAACTTCAAGATTATGGTGATGTTTATGGAATTGATGATTTAGAATTGGAGGAAGATGACTGTGCTGAGAAAGCACATACAGAAAGTGGAGATAAAGCAACTAATGCGGGATTTTGGGAGGACTTGTTGAATGAAAATATTGGTGAAGATGAGATGGCTTTACTTGGTATTGAACAAGAGGATGAGGAAGATGTGGATGTTTTGTCTGAACGTACACCTTGCCTTTTTAGGTTCTAACCTAAAATAAATAGCCTTCTGCCTGATTTCTCAATTGTATTAGCTCTTGGAATTATCTGGTTCAGTTACTTAATTGGATACATTATTCATAACTGATTTTTCATTCTTTAGAGTATGTTTACCTGAGACTCAATGTTTTCAAGGAGTCTAGCTTTTGGACTTGTTAGATATTTGTACGTCTCAATATATTAGAAAATAGACAACTTTTATTTTAATTTTAATTTATATAATATTGCAATGCGATGAGTTTAAAAGGAGCGACATTGATAGTGATGATTACTAGTATGGTATTGAGACGGTGTCGTTGCTATTTAGATTCTCACGATTTATATACTGTTGGGAGGATGCATGCCTATTCTCTTTCAGAAGAAAGCATATCCATAAGGTGTATTTGCCCTTGGAATCCCAACTCTATGATGTTCATTTTTAACCACTAAATTGGTAAGATATCTTCCCATATTTATTCGATTTAATCTTGACAGGGTTTATTAACTAGCCAGTACTTTTTATCCTTCGGCATCTGTGGACAAAGAAAAAGAACAGAAGTGTGCTTCTTGGTAGATATCATCTAGTTAAGTTTGTTTACACTAATGGGGAGAGCAGCTAACAGAGTTTATGATGGAGATTCATTTATCGTTAATTAGAGATTGAAGTTTGTGCCCTAGGACGGCCTGTATGGGACTTTTTTATGCAGATTCAAATCTAGTGAGCCAAATATGGTTGTCCAACACCAAATTAAAAAGAAAATGAGAAGTAGAGCTAATGTGAAGAGTTGACAGCAATAAATGGGCATAGAGGCGGATTCAGAATTCAAAGTTTATGGGTTCAACTTTAAGGTTTTTAGTATTGAGCCTATTATATTTTTAAAATTATGAGTTCAGATCTATTATTTGTTCTAATGTTAATAAATTTTTACACATAAATTTATCCTCCGCTTAAAAAATTATAGGTTCAATTGAACCCGGCTCTTTCACCTTGCATCCGCCCCTGAGTGGCGGTGCCTCTACAACTACCCTACTGATAAGCTATGTTGTATGGACTCTCTAAAATACAGCCGCCACCCGTGTCAGATCCTCAAAAATTATACTACTTGGAGAATACGACACATGACTAACGACGAGTCCGAGAAAATAAGCAATTAGTTAGTTACATGCCGCATCGTTGCGCTGGCTAATAGCATGTTTGGCCAAGCTAGAGAAATCAACTTATTTTGAGAAGTGCTTTTTTCAAAAGTGTTTTAAAAAAAATACTTTTGGAGAGAAGCAATTTGTGTTTGGCTAATCACTTTGAAAAGCACTTTTGAGCAATAATTTGTGCTTGACCAAGCTTTTCAGAAAGTGTTTTTAAGTATCAAATTACGAATAAGGACATGAATAGATTTACTTAATAGTTAATATTATAAGTAAAGAAATAATCTGAAAAAGTTGTTATTACGGGCAATAATTAAATCTTTTCATTTTATTTAAGTAAAATATGAAAATAAAATGTAAAAGTACTTAATTCTTTGAAGAATTAACCCAGATAGCCTCCCATCTAACTTCTTAAACGAAAAATAGCCGACTTTGGATGTATAATTCATGTATAATATTAGTATAATTATGTATAATCAATATATAATCTATGTATATCGACTAGAAAAAGTAAACATTGAATCTAGTCGGCTATTTGTGTAACAATGCCTAATTCTTTTAATATAAGTTAAATATATTAAAAATCATTCAACAAATATAAAAGTATTCACGCTTAAAGTCACTATATATTAGAAAGCTGCCTAAAAATAATAAGAAATATTTATATATTAATATCCTAAGTATTAGGTTTAACGGTTATGTTAATATATACTATATTTTATTAAGGGTAATTTTGGTAAGAAGAAAAGTTAAAACTGCTTCTGCTTCTGCTTTTGGGAAGAAACTATTTTTTTCTGCTTCTTTCCAAAAGTATTTTTTTACCCAAAAAACTTAGCCAAACAATTCAAGTTAGGAAAAAAAAATTGAAAAAAAAAACACATTTAACTTCTTTGGGAAGCTTGGCCAAAGAAAACACGTGCAAGTCTCGACAAATTAAATGCCTTAATTACGATCCCCCACAATTTTCTTTTTATAGAAATACTGGCAAAAAGGTCTCCCCAATTTTGTGCCCACGAAATCGATGTCCACATCCACCTGCAGTTCAACGCTCCATTATTGTCCCCACCATTTCCTTTTTATAGAAATATGAGCAACATGTCAACCTACCATTGGCTCAATCAATTGATACTTGCAGCTACCAGCTCAGATTCCACCACCCATTGTGGGAAAAAGTTGAGAAAAAAAATCTATTCAATGAAATTCACAATCTCTATTGGTCTGCACCTCTCTTTTTTATGATATTATATGCTCCATATATTTTAATTTATATAAATTTATTTTCTTTTTAGTATGTGTTAAAAAGAATGATCCTTTGTGTATTTGAAAATAATTTACCTTTATGCAATAATTTATAGCCACACAAAATATGTATACCTCATTTTATTTCTTAAACTCTTGTGCTCATTCAAATGGATTAAGAGGCGTACCTAAGTTAAGGGGCATGGGTTCACATGATCTCATACTTCTTTTCCTAAATCATGTATAACAAATATCATATTTCTTCAAAATTATTTAAATATATGTGTGCGCACCCATGCTCAACGACTCCTATAATGCAATTATTATTTGGTGCATATCTGCAAGTGAAATTAACAGTTCAAATCTTACTCCGAATGGTCTTGTTTTCGGTAAGGAATATAGATATATATGTGAAGCTATAATTTCAAAAGTATAGTGGATTCATGGTAAGAGACTAAAGTTAAATCCATTAAATATAAATTTTAAATCCACCTCTTCACAACAGTGTATTGTACATTAATCCTGTTGAATACTGAATCCGCTTCCAAATGAGCTCACATAAATTGACATGGAGGGAGTATATCCAACGTAGAGTGATAAGGCAGCAATAAAAGGTTTGCACATGTCTTACATGATCAGATTTACAAACAGACCGACACATATGTAGATAGGGATCTTTGTTTATGTATTTTGAGGTGTCAGGATTCATTTGTTAGATTTTATCCCAATTAGACAACTCATTCTCGTTGGGCTATCGAACACTTCCTCTCTCTCTCCCTTTCCATATTGGGAAGTTCGACAAGTGATTAAGTTCTCAGGCTCTCTGTAGGGTTTTAAATGACCAAGGAATCTCAAGAACTTGTTACAGCGTCTTGGAAAAGAGTTCCTTCTACGCACTAAAAAAAACAATTACATAATTAAGTTATTTAAAATTCATTACAAATAAGTCTATTTGATTAATCTGACTTGGGTAATGTAACGACTAGGTTGCTATATGTGGTTGCTAATTAGCGTGATATTTTGCAGCCTATTAAATCTAGAGCTATAAATACGAATGAGTTGGACTCCAAATTGTTTGTCTTATTTTGTCTAGATTTAAATATTTTACATGCACAATCATTAAAATGGGATAGTACAGAAATTTTAAATGACTTATTTCAATTCATCAACAAATCATGTTATCAATAAATCACCTGGAGTTAACTAGTTGATGATAAATTCTCATGCTAGTTAGTAAATTCTTATTATACTTCTTATTTTGGCTATTACATTACACAAGAGAGTATTATTATCCCATGCGTATTCTTATATTCCACGCTTTCTCCTTTCTTTAAAAACCAACTGATTTGAATATTAATATTCCAGTTCTTATATAGTAAAAGTCGTTACGCTCGTGGAGCCTCAATAAAATCTTGACCAATAATATTTAGTTTTCCGGAAAATAAAATAAAAAGAGATATTCGTTCAAATTGGATATATTCTAAATGTAAAAAGTATTTTCATTTGAAAAAAAAGAAGGAAAAAAAAAGAAGAAAGAAACTTGAAACAGCTTTATAATGGCATATGTAAGCGGTTTTTCAGTGGGTGCATATTAAATATATGCATTATGCAGTTGGCAAAAAAAATCAATGTGCTGCAGGACCAATGATTTGAATCTATCAATAACGTTTAAATAAGAACTCTTAAAGTTTTAATAGCTTTGCAAAAAGAACTGTTCCGTTGCCGGGACTTGAACCCGGGTCTCTCGGGTGAGAGCCGAGTATCCTGACCAACTAGACTACAACGGAAGTTGTGTTTAAGAGTATCAGATAACTTATTAGAACCAAGAAACATTTACAAAGAAGTAAATATATCTTAAAAGTTGTGATAAATTGAGAAATGTGGAGGGAGAAATGCTTTTGGATTGACTACTTTGAAGGCACAAAGGTTAAATGGATAGCTTACATTTACAAGTTGCATAGAGAGGTTGAAATTACTCAATTTTTTCGAATGAAGTATCATGCCAAGGGTGAATATATTGGTTGTGCAGAAATTTAAGAATTTGAAAAGTTGGATCTTTATGAAGTGCCTTCCAGGGTTTGAGCTGTTCCAGTTTTTACATTTTAGTAACATTAGTGTCCTCAAGCGCATAACTAAGCTCTCGGGCCGTCATTTTTCCATTATAGGCTCTATTATACGTGGTGCTTGCTACTTTCTTGATAGTTAATTTTATGGTTCTGTAGTCTGTATTAGAGCATTATCTTGTCAATTCCTTGCGAATTTATTCGTATGAAAAAATTAGCCGGAAACTGGCCCAATTAGAATGACTTTGGTTCAATCATTCCTTCAACTAATTTAGGAAATTAATACGAGATAATAGTATAGGGATTTTTACCTTCCTATACTACATATAAAACTTTATTACTCTCCCTATTCAAGTTTTTAACTTAATTACATAAGTATGTACGATTTATCAATTATATACAAATTAGTATTAATGAGTATCTTTTTATATTATGAATTGATTAGAGTATCAGTGATTTCTCATCTCCGCTCTCTCTCTCTCTCCTCCTCTGTCCTTTCCTCTATTTTCCTTCCTTCATTTTTTTATATTTTTTATCCTATATTTTTTTCAGAGAATTTATCAATGACTTTCAATTGTATTAATATAGATTTTTAACTTAGCAATTTTCTTTCATGTTTTACAACTGGTGTTCGAATTCAAATTATCAATCAATAAATTTTCAAGGTGTTTTGATTCTCCACCATTGATAACTATTAAAAAGCTTTAAAACTTTGAATACGAATTTGATTTTTAAAAACTATTGTTTGTTTGGATTAGGCGTTGTTGCAAACAATTGAGAATGTTCTTTGGAGTTTGTATCTCAATTTTGAGGGTGTTTAGTGAAGATTAGACTTGATTTTGGCTGAATTGCATATTAAAACTCGAAGAGGAAGAAGAAGAAGAAGACGGCGTGACATACAATATACTTACAAAATTATATTAAAGTTGTATGTAAATGGTATTTAAGTTGTATTCTGTTGTTATTATTTATTTTTATTATTTGAGTGTTGTATGAATGTTGAAAAATAATTGTATAATGTATAAATCGTTGTATGAAATTTGTATTTAAGTTATATATATTATTTTTTTACATAAAGTTGTTGATATGTATCAAAATTATTTTAAGCGGAGAAGTTTTGATTGGAATTTCAAAGAGGAAGAAGAATATACCACTTAAAGAGGAAGAAGACATATTGTATAAAATTTATATGAAAATTGTATTTGAGTTGTATGATGTTGTAGTTGTATTTAACGGGGGTAAAACTTGTGATGACCTGATAGGTCATCTATAGTTTTACCTTCCAATTCTATGCTCTGAGACATCAAATAGCTTCATTTAGCCTTCCTCGATTTGCATGCACAATATGTGTCCTTTTTCGGAAGGTTTTAACGAGAAAATTGATGAAAATGTAAAATCGTGCCTTAAAACTCATTTGAGTTAACTTCGATCAATGTTTTGAGCAAACGGATACGGATCTGTATTTTAACGCTCTCGGTGAGTCCATATCGTGATTTGGGACTTGGGCGTATGATGCATGCCGGATGAGCATGTCTAACAATTTTCAAAGCAACATTATAGCATTGGAGTACTTTAAATGATTCAAGATCAAGAAGGCTATACCTGTAACAATTGACTATGTTCTTTAGAATTAGATTAGAGGTTTGGGTTATTTGTAGCCAAATACCCATTCTAGTATAAATTGCCTTTTAGGTTTTTATTTTAAAACGACTTGATGAATTATAAACTTAAAGATATGCAAGTCTCACCCTTTATTCTTATCTTTTAATTAATGCATTTATGTTTATGTTTTTAATTCCTTTATTGCTTTATTTATGCTTTTATTAGTGCTAAATTAGTCTTAGTTGGTGAGCAATTAGTAGTGAATGCTTAATTGTTTAATTACTTTATCCAGATTTTTAAGAGTTGTCAATCTCTTGAGGGTTTTTACAGCTTAGGGTTACAATTGATTGTGTTTGTAGAGGTAATTAAACCTCATATCCTAATTGATTCTTGTTCTTTCAATCAATTGTAGGTCTAACTCTTATTTTTGATTCCGCGTATTTTGCTTAATCCGTATTTTTTTATACAAATCCGTGTCATCTTGATATCAGAATGGAGATTT
Organism: Nicotiana knightiana; assembly: GCA_005239525.1. NCBI lineage: Eukaryota > Viridiplantae > Streptophyta > Magnoliopsida > Solanales > Solanaceae > Nicotiana > Nicotiana knightiana. The sequence goes on from MDKJ01080903.1 coordinate 39,138, forward strand.
TGGATTGTTCAATCAATCCTTGGGTCTTGATTATCATTTAGTCTGAAAAGAAAATCAAAAATTCCCAAAATAGCAAGTTCACTGTTCATCGCTTATTGTTTTTCACTGCTTTGTGTTTATTGTGCGATGGTCCATGAAATTCTGGTTATAAAATTTGGAGTTGCATTTCTCCTTGATAAAATCAATTGCTTAACACTATTCTGGAGCTGAATTCGAAGTTACAATCATCTGAGAGAAATCTAGGTCTTAATTTGAGACCCGACTTGGCCGAGTTCAACGAAGGAGCTGGGTCGTTTGAAAATCTGAAACTTAGGGTTCGAAGTTGGCTGGGTGTTCGAGATTTTGTTTGGAAACACTGATACGAGGTGATATCTGAAGATTTGAGATCGTTTGAAGCTGAATTTGGTAGGGTTTTTGTTCGAATTTTTGAGCCCAATTTGACGAAGAAGAAGAGTGGGTCTTTTAATTTCGCTGGTTGTTTGTTCAAATTGAACAGTGGGGTTTAATCCTAGAGCTGCTAGGGAGTTGTACTTCGAGTTTGGGTGTGGTTGAAGCTTGTTTGAATTGGTTTTGAATGCAAAACTCCAAAGCTGATTCTGGGAGAAGAAGACCGACTGTGTCTTTCAATTGCGTTAGTGTTTGTCCAAATTAGTCACTGAGATTTTCTCGGACTGTTTAGTGGAGTTTGTAGTCCAAATCTAAGCTCCATTGGCGAAGGTTTCAGTGAGATTGAACCAAAAATTTTTAGCCGAGCTCCATTGGAGTTTGACGATTGTCGACTGTGAATGACAACTCGTTTGGTTGTGCTGCTTCTGAAGTTTCAGGATAAAAATTCTTTTGAGAGTTGGACTGCCTTTAAGGTGAGGTTATAGCTAGAAACTGAAGGTTTGCAACAACTCCTAGTTTTAGCATCCTACACAGTTAAAATTCTGCCTTGTTTGAGCTGCAAAACTGCACAGATTCAGGTGCAAATCCTGCACTTTTTTGAGCAAAATACTGCATGTTTTCTTAACTGTGCAGACCAAACAGTAGCTTTTGCAGCAGTAAAACAATGCTGGTTCTCTCAACACTGGACAGAAATCAACTGCAGAATTTTGGACTGTTGGACCTCATAAGTTGCACCAGTTATGCACAAGTGTTGCACCAGTTAGTTCCCTGGTAGTTGCAGTTTAGAACAACATCAGAGGACTGAAAATTTTGCACTGAAGTGTGTGAAGTTGGTGCTGCACTTTTGAACCAGCTGTGTACCTGTTTTTCTTAATATTTGGCACCCAGCTGAGCAGCTGAAATTTGCAGCTTTGGCAGCATCTGATCTGGGAAATCAGTAGGTTTTTGGGACTGTTTCTTAAGCTAGAAAGGAGCTGAATTGAATTAGCTTCTGAGCCAGACTGGAGCTGCTGAAATCTATTTTGTTTAACGTCAGTTTTGTCCAGCGATTGCACAGCTAATATCCTACACTTCTCGAGCATAAATTCTGCATAGTTGAAGCTGTAACTCTACACTCTTTGAGCTGAAATCCTGCAGTGGTTTCAGCAGTCTTGCACAGCTGATCTCAGCCAAGTCCTGGTCTTTTGAACAACTTTCTGCAGTTTCTACAAGCTGCACAATCTAGAATTTCTGCACAGTTCCACTGCAATTTTGGACTGCTTTCTGCAGATTGTAAGTCTGCATAGCTTGAGCAGAACTTTCAGAACTACTGCTCCTGATCAGTTTTGAGCAGCAATTGAACTGAAAATCTGCACCAGCTTATTCCAGTTTGGGAATACTGCAGTGCCTCTGCATTTTTTTTCTCCCACAACTGTTTGAATTTTTCTACCCAGTTCTCTTTTCTTTCCAGTTGTTAATCTTTTCTTCTTGTTTGTTAAGTCTCAACTAGATTAACTTGATATTAGTTCATATTGAGTTTAATTCTAGTTTCTTGTCTGCTTTGGTTATTTCGTGCCAATTGTTTCGTGTTTTTTTCTCTTTTATTATCGTTGTGAATAGTTTGGCTCAAGTCTGTTTGCTTTTTAATTGTCCGTCCTTGTGAATACAACTTCCACTCAACCCCGAAAATGGTTGGAACTTGTGAAACCTTGGGACTTAAGTTTGCTAGCAATTTTGACATTCACTACTTGAGCAGAAAAAGGCAAGAGTTAATAGGACTTTGAGCACGCAAAAGCCAAATGGTGCAAAGTGTGATACACGAGGGTTGAGCGACATCAAGTGAGTTGGTGTCTTGGTGAGGACTTTTACTACTAACTTGTTTGCAAGTTTTGTAGGTATCATGGAGTACGGACAAACTTTCTAGTCCTACTTGTGATTCATGGAGTGAGACTCTGATGCATGAAGTTGTTTTTATGATTTATGACATAAGCGAGAAGGTTACCAACTTAAGTGAGAAGGTTACCAATTTTACCATATGGCAACACAAAATGATGCAAGGTTGAATTCCAAAATGAAGGAATCTCACTTGAGGCGACAAGGAAGGGAGCGTAGTATGACGCTTACTAATTCCTCTACTACACCCTCTCATTCACAAGTGTGACAAATGCTACAAAGAGGAAAACCACAACATAGCCAACAATTTCAAATACCACAAAACCTATCAAAGCGACGACACTCACCAAAGGGGTCTTATTTTCCTCCACAAAACTACCGATCACCTACCCGCTACCAACACAAACCGCCATTTAGACCTCAAGCACAGATACCCATAATACCACCACCCCAAATGACCCAACCTAGACCATCAATGAATCTACCTCCCCAACATATTCCTCAAGTACCACCAAGGAGGGACAATCTTCCTCCTCCACCACTCATACCACCTCAAGAACCTCGAATGATGAACAACCCACTTTTTCAACATAATCAAGAGGACACCTTGAATGAGCTGGACAACATCCAACAAGTTTTCCATGATAACTATAGGTGAATGAAGTGGACCAAAGGGTAGGGGGAAGAGTAGGGGAACTTCCTACTATATACTTGGGGATGCCTTTTGGTGCAAAAAGCAAGTCTAAAGGTATATGGAATACGGTGATGGAAAAATGTGAGAAGAAACTAGCAAACTGGAAGAATCAATACTTATCCATGGGCGGTGGATTGACTTTGATCAATTCAGTCCTGGATGCTGTACCTACATATATCATCCTTGTTCCCAATGCCAGCCTATGTAGTAAAGAGAATTGATGCTTTAAGAAGGAATTTCCTATGGGAAGGTAACAGTGAGAAGAAGAAGTTCTATTTGGTCAAATGGAATGACCTGACAATCAGCAAAAAAATAGGGGGATTGGGAATAAAGAACCTGAAAGTGCAGAACCAAAGCTTGATGATGAAGTGGCTATGGAAATTGACAACAGATGAACAAACCTTGTGGTCAGAGGTCATTAGGGAGAAATATGGAAAGGAAGGGAACTGGACATCCAAGCCAGTGAGAAATCCATATGGAGTCAGCTTGTGGAGATCAATCAGAAACTTATGGCCAAAAATGATCAACAAGTCAAAGTTCAAAGTGGGCAATGGCAGCAAAATATCACTATGGTATGATAATTGGCTAGGACAAGGAACCTTGAAGGAGCTATTCCCTGACATTCATGATCTGAACCAACAAAAAGAAGCAACTATAGAAGAGGTATGGATAGTTCAGGGCTGGGACCTCACTTTCAGAAGAATGCTAAATGATTGGGAGATTGACAGAGTAATTGAATTCTATAGGACCTTGGAACAGTTCAGTGGTACCAGTGTTAGCCAAGATCTTATCATATGGCAAGGGAATGAACAGGGGAAGTACTCAGTAAAGAGTGCCTACAAGGAATATAATCTAACCAACAATTAGATTGGATCCTGGCCATGGAAGATGATATGGAAAGTTAAAGTTCCATACAAGGTAGCTTGTTTTACTTGGCTATTAGCTAAAGAAGCAGTTCTAACACATGACAATCTAACAAAAAGAGGATTCCAACTGTGCTCTAGGTGCTACCTATGTGGTGAGAAGGCAGAGACAATTAGTCATCTCTTTTTGCATTGCAGCTTCACTATACAGATATGGAGGATTTTTATTAGTCTAAGGAGAATTTCATGGGCAATGCCGGGAAGAATCCTTGATATTCTAGCTAGCTGGAATAAAGATGGTACTATTTCAAGAGACAAAGAGAGATGGAGAATTGTCCCAGCTTGTATATGATAGACAGTATGGGAAGAGAGAAATCAAAGATGCTTTGAAGAGAAATCCAACAACATTCAGAAGATAAAGATGAAGTGTTTATCTCTTTTTCATTTTTGGGGTAAAGGAAAACTTTTGGAGGATAGTGTATACATTTTAGATGTCTTAGACTCATTGTAAGAAAGCCAGGCAGAAAAGAGCCCTTTTTGTGTAGTTTTGTATGGGGAAAAAAAAGCACTTACTTTGTAATTATGAGTGATTTCTCAATTTTAGTGAAGTCTTTATATGAATATACAAATATGTTACCTTTTCAAAAAAAAAAGTGAACCAAAGGGGAAGATGCCAAATGAGTTTGAGAACTCCTTGAAAAATGCAAAGAGAAAAAGTAAGGATGAGAGACAAAAGATAGAGAGAAGTAAGTGAGAGAAAAGTGAACAGCTTGAAAAGAAAATGAGAGAAAAGAAGAGGGAAAACAAAAAGAGAGTGAGCATTTTCCTTATTCTAATGCTAATAACCTTCTTTCTCTAGTTGTTTTGTATCTTGTGAAGGAATTTTTGGAGATGAGCCATCAAGTGAAGTTCAATCTACTTTGATGAACTGGGAAGAAGATCAAGCTACCTTTTCAAGAGAACTTTTAAAATTTAATGAACAAGTTCAAGGTAAAGAGAATTTCACTTTAGAAGAGCCTAAAGGTAAAATAGCTTATCCTTCTACTCATGATACTTAGTTGATTGTGGTGACACTTTGAGTTTGAAAGATAGCTATGACATTGATTAGTTTGATACTTCTTTATCTTGTAATGAGAAAAATAGTTATGGCTTGCAACTAGCTAGGAGTTCTTGTGCATTATTGGATGATTCTAGGTCTTTGTTTAATGGCTCCTTAGCTAGTGATGTATGTGATGTTGAATCTTATGATTACCCCGCCTTTATGGGATGATGCAAGTCATGATTATTTTGACTCTACTTTAACTTTGATGGAAGAAAAGTTTGATCTTTATGAAGAAATGAGTCAAGAAGTATGTGTTGATGATTCTTTTGATTCTATTGTCGTTCCTTTGGCAAAAAGATTCAATTTCTATGGTGAAATGAGAAAATGTGAGTGTGGAGATGCCTTGTTGGAGAGTGAACAAGTTACTTACCATGACATAAATATAGAAGAAGAAAACTTCTATTTGTTTTCCAATGAGTTGACTTCTCTTGTACTTGATTTTGATGACTTTTATGCATCATTTGATGAATTTGTTGAGTGTAAAAAGGAAAGTAAAGTTTTTTATGCTAGCACTAGTATTAATTGCTTTACTTATCTTATTCCTACTTTTGAAAGAACATTCTCGTTGGATTTTGCTAATGCTTCTATGAGAAAAGGTAAGAATATTTCTTTTGGTGTTTTGAGTGACCATTTTGAGCAAAAAGAACCTAACTTTATTGATTGTTTTGTGAAGGTTCAACAAGAGAAAGTTACTAAGGGTAAGAAAGTCCTTGAGCTAACACTTTGGCATACTTTTTGTCAAGAGCTTTTTGTTTTGCCCAAAAGCAAGAATGGTATGTACGTTTCGCTTATGCTTATTTTGTGTTTATCTAAGGACATTGAGGTAAATACTTTTAACATTGAGTATTGTAATATTCTTTATATGATGATTCATGATGAGCTTGGCATATCACTTAAGTTGTCATGTGAAGTTGTTGGAAAGTGTGTAGGTGTTTGGGGATCAAAGTTTGTTTTTGACGCCGGAGTTGTTTCTTACTATGGTAAAGCGTCTTTCTTTGGAATGAAGAGTATGATTTTTATTGCTTCTTATAACACTTGGTTATACCATAAAAATGTGCACTTTGTTGAGACATTTACAAGATTGTGATTTTATTGGTGGCATGAGACTTTATCATCTCTTGATTCTTCTCATGAGTATTACTTTCCTTATAATCAAGTTTGTGTTATTTGTGGTGAAGATGTGTTCTTTATAGCTTATGACACTTGGCTATATCATAAGAGTGTTACTTTTGAGTAAAAGGTGGAGAACTTTGATCTTTTAGTTTGGACATACAATATTTTGATTGTGATTGGCTTGGTACTTATGTTTGCTCCTTTCTTGGTTTTTCAAGGTCCAAATTCGAGGATGAATTTCTTTCAGGGGGGAGGATGATACATGCCGGATGAGCATGCCTAACAATTTCCAAATCAACATCATATTATTGGAGTTTAAAGGAGTCAAGATCAAGAAGACTATACTTGTAATAGTTTACTAAGTTCCTTAGAATTAGCTTAGGGGTATTTGGGTCATTTGTAGTCAAATACCCACTCTAATATAAATAACCATTTAGGCTTTTATTTTAGATAGACTTGATGAATGATAAACTTGAATACATGCAAGTCTCACCCTTTATCCTTATCTTTTAATTAATGCATTTATGTTTATGTCTTTAATTCCTTTATTTCTTTATTTATGCTTTTATTAGTGCCAAAATTAGTCTTAGTTGGTAAGCAATTAGTAGTGAATGCTTAATTGCTTAATTACTTTATCCGGATTTTCAAGAGTTGCCAATCTCTTGAGGGTTTTCATAATTTAAGGTTACAATTGATTGTGTTCATAGAGGTAATTAGGCTTCATATCCTAATTGGTTCTTTTGGTTCCAATCAATTGTAGGTCTAGCTTTTATTTTTTGTTTCACGTGTTTTGTTATATCCGTATTTTCGATATGAATCCGTATCAGCATATGCCCGGAATCAAATTCGGACCCTAACTTGATTTATCATAATTTGTTGAAACCTAGATGTTTAAAGATTTAAAAAATTCCTAAGTTTGAACTTTGTTGCTACCGGGTTCGAATTTCGATTGTTTCAGTATTTATGACTTGTCTGCAAAATTTGGTGCAAAACGGAGTTGATTTGACGTGATTCAGACGTCCAATTGAGAAATTTCATATTCTTAAGTTTCTTTGAAATTTTTATTTGTTTTGGTGTCCGATTCATAGTTCTAGATGTTATTTTTTGATCTCGCGCGCAAGTTTGTATGATGTTATTACACTTGTCTGCATGTTTAGTTTGGAATCCGAGGGGCTGGAGTGAGTTTCAAGTAGGCTACCGAGTGATTTTTGAACTTAGAAGAGTGTTGGTGCATCAAGTCTGCAGATGTCGCATTTACGAGGACCTGAGGTCAGGCTGGCATATGCGAAGATGATGGGGGTTGGGTCAAGTTCTCTTTTGTATAGTGTAGTCCGCAGATGCGAAGGGGGGCATGTTCGCATTTTCGAACTTTTGAGTCGCATTGCGACTAAAGGAAGACTGAGGCAGACTTTCATTTTCAAGTCAATTATTCGCATTTGCGACAGCCTTGGTTCACATTTGCGATAAAATTGTCGCTTGCGACGATATCAGGACCAGTGACTCTTTCGCATTTGCGAAAGAGTTGATCGCATCGCAATTGCGAATTACATGTCGCAATTGCGAACTACATGTCGCAATTGCGAACAACATGTCGCAATTGCGAACTACATACCGCAATTGTGATACTGTAGCTGGGTAAAAGAGGGAAAATGAGATTTTGCTTATTTCTTTCAAACTCTCAACCCTAAACACCCTAGAGGCGATTTTTCCAAGAGATTTTCTTCCTAAATGCATTGATAAGTGACTTTAATCTACTTCTCTTCAATTACCCATTACATATCATAAGATTTCAACATCAAATCTAAAATTTTCATAGTAGAAATTAGGGATTTCGATAGAATTAGAATTTTTTATAAAATTGGAATTTAGACCTCGAATTAAGGTCGAATTTTGAATTGAATTGCATAAGCGGGCTTGGGGGTGAATGGGTGATCGAATTTTGGTCCGAACCTCGGATTTTGGCCAAGTGGACTCAGGTTTGACTTTTATTGACTTTTTCAATAATGATCAAATCGAACCTCTTTCATTTGTGGGCAGTTTTTAAGTCTTATCTTGAATCGTTTGGTTAATAATTTTCTAGATTTGGAGGCTTGTTCGAAAGGCAAGATCGCGGTTGAAATTTGAGTTGATTGTGGAGTAAGGTAAGTGTTGGGTTTAACCTTGATATGAGAGAATTAGGAACCATTGAGCTATGTGCTATGTGAATTACATGTGTAGCGGTGTATATGAAAGGTGACGAGTATATATACGCCGTCAAATTACTTGTTTCCATGCTTTCCCGTATTTCATTAATTACTATATTCCATGACTTAACCGTTACATTACCTTTTTTTCCTATCTTCATTGCTTAATATTATGTCTTGTTTTCATGCCTTAATTGCAACATGCTTATTTGACTTCCATGCCATAATTGCCACTTGCCATATAGTATTTCTTGTATTAAATTGTCCATCTCCTCCTTGATTATTATTATTATTATTGTTGTTGTTGTTGTTGTTGTTGTTATTATTATTGTCATTATTATTGTTATTATTATTGTTATTATTGCATACAGGTTAATATAAGTGACCCGCCTTAGTCTCATCACTACTTTGTCGAGGTTAGGATCGACACTTACAGAGTACATGGGGTCAGTTATACTCATACTACACTCTGCACTTCTTGTGAAGATATCGAAGTTGGTCCCAACGGCGTACTGTAGACTTGCTCGAATCCAGCTACTCGGAGGAGACTTGAGGTATAGCTGCACGACGTCCGCAACTCTGAGTCCCCTTCTACTTCTTTTAGCTGTTCATTTGATTCAGATAGTTATGTTTAATCCAGATCATTGGTTGTCGTATCTTAAATACTCATGTATTCATGACACCAGATATGGGGTTGTATTTGAGCTTTGTCACTTATTAGCTTACTTATCTTGTTTCAGACTATTCAATTTTTTTATTGTCATCGTATTTGAAGTTTGTTAAAAATAGTTAATAAATACATCTAACATGGGTTTGCCTAGCAAGTGAAATATTAGATGCTATCACGGTCTCAAGAGTGGGAATTCTAGGTCATGACAAAAATAATGTATAAAGTTGTAGATAAGTTATAAATAAGCTTTATACTATATAGTTAGTTATATAAAATACGTTTTTAGTTTATATGTTGTTGTAGACGTATCAAATTCGTATAAAACTTGTACAATTTATATTTTTAATTTGTATGTTGTTGTGCTATATAAATTTGTATGCTGCTGTTGTCGCTTAAAATATCGTTTATTACGTGATTCTTTTTTAATTTTTTAGTAAGTGGTTGAATAAAATGAAAATAAAATTCTCGCCCGATGATGTTTTTGAATAACTAAATAATGTGTAATTAATGGATCAAAAAAAGTAACCAAAAACCAAAAAAGAATTATATGCAATACAATTAATTAACTTTGTCATTCTTTTGGATTTTACATGCATAATTCAAACATAATACAGTTAATTCCTTTCGTAGAAAAAATAATATAATTGAGAAAGCAAGAATGAACTGCAAGGGCAGAGGGTTAACGATGTATATCACAAGAACAAGCTTCCTGTTGGGAGAAAACAAATGCAAAAACATAAAAGAAAAGAGAAAAATAATGAGGAGGAAAAAGAAGTGAATATACTTATTAAAAAGAGGGGAAACTATAATGGAGAAAACGATGAGGATCAAAAAGCTTTGAACGTTGTTTGTGTATATCACAAAAACTCGGGTAGGAGCAATTCAACTCCACAAAATTGAGGCAGAAAAATAAGGAAAGAGGAGAGAAGGAAAAAAAAGGGAAAATAATGTAATAAAAACCTCTAATTTAAGGCCCTAATTATAAATTATATATAATTTATAAGTAATTTTTTTTAGGATGAGTAATATATAAAATTAGGACAATTTCAGTAAATAAATTTCAAATACTTATGGCATAGGAAGAATAAAAGGAATTGGCAAAGTGTTGGCCTTAAATTAGATTTGACAAAAGAAGTCCAGAAAGTTTGGCATTCTATAGCCATATCCGTATTCGGCCAGTTCAAATTTTGGCCTATTTTTAATTCGCATAAGCCACGTGCATTGCGAAATTCCAGGCGAAAATGAGGTGGCATATCTTTTTGGCCAAAAATTATATTTTTCTTTTTTATTTTCGTTCTTACTTTTTTACTTTTTCCCACTCAATCTTTGGTTCTTTCACCAAAGAGTTGTAAAGTCACATTATACGAATAATCATAACTATTCATTAAGGAAATAAATAGACAATTGATAACTGATTATATATTGAAGTTTTAGTGCTGCCAATCAATGTTCATAATGTGATAGTGGGGATTAAGTTGACTTCGATTCATTTCAATCTTTAATCACAACAAAAATTTTATGTCCTCAGACGGAGCAGGTTTAGCGGTCAGTAAAAAACTATTCAATCAAGATGAATGAAACGCCCGCATTTCACCAATATCAGTAGACTAAATGTCCTTTTTAGCAACATTTTTTCATACGAAGGTATGATTAATTGCTTGGATAAAGATAATCGTCATATTTTTACATGCCAACACTCTGTAGAATGGTTAGTCTATAGTTCATATTAGTAAGTCGTTTATTTTTTTCTTAATTCTTTTGTTGTCTCCATCTTTTCTTTTTTCTTTTTTCCTTCAAAATTACTTATTGCTTGTGTACCTCTTGCACGTATATAGGATATTCTTCTTGTAACGACCCGGCCGGTCGTTTCGAGAGTTGTAGTCTCGTTCCCCCATTTTTCTGCTCACTTTATGCATACTGTTGTTTTATGACTTATCGGGATAGTGGTTCGGGGTCCGGAAAGAATTTGGAATGAATTGAGACACTTAGTCTCGCAATTGAAAGCTTAAGTTGGAAGAGTTGACATGATGTTGACTTATGTGTAAACGACCCGGACTTTGAGTTTTGATGGTTCCGTTAGCTCTGTTGAGCGATTTTTAACTTAGCAACGTGTCCAGATTGTGATTTGGAGGTCAACAGTAGAATTCGAAAATGGTGAAAATTGGAGTTTTGGAAGTTTGACCAGGGATGGACTTTTTGATATCAGAGTCGGATTGGATTTCCAGAAGTTGGAGTAGGTTCGTGGTGTCATTTGTGACTTGTATGCAAAATTTGAGGTCAATCGGACGTGGTTTGATAGGTTTTGGCGTTGTTTGTAGGATTTGGAAGTTTCAAAGTTCATTAGCTTGAATTGGGGTGCGATACGTGTTTTTGATGTTGTTTGAGGTGATTCGAAAGTTCGACTCGGTTCGTATGAGGTTATGGGACTTGTTAACATGTTTGATTGAGGTCCCGTGGGGGCCTCGGGTTGATTTCAGGAGGTTAACAGACTTAGAATTGAATTGGAGAAACTGCTGAAGTTTGGACTCTGCTGGTGTGATCGCACATGCGAGGGTTCAGGCTGCAGGTGCGGCATGTTGAGCACAGGTGCAGAATTGATGGAGGCCAGCAGAGGTCGTAGGTGCGATGGGTTGTCCGCACATGCAATTGTGCAGATGCGGTGAGGCATTGCAGGAGCGGGGAGCTAGGATTAACCTCATAAGAGGATAGTTGGCCACAGAAGTGCCTCCGCAGGTGCGATACCTGGAGCGCAGGTGCGAGCCCAAAGAAGTTAAATAACTTTCGGAGAAGCGGAGTTTCCACCGCAAAAGTGGGACCACAGAAGCAGATTTGGCACCACAGGTGCGGTTTAGCTGGGCAGAACCTATATAAGCGAAGGGCTCAAAATTTTCACCCTTTATTACATTTTGAGCTCGGATTTTGGAGACGTTTGAGAGGGTTTTTGAAGAGATTCTTGAGGTAAGTTCCTGGTGTTCATTTTTATTATATATATTTGGTTTCCCATTGATTTTCCCACCTAGTTGGTGTGTTTTTGAGGTGAAATTTGGGGTTTTGAGGCTAGGGATTTGGAGAGTTGATTTTAGGGGTTTGAGTGGCGATTTAATGTCGGATTTTAAAATTTTTGGTATGGTTAGATTCGTGGTCAAATGGGCTTTCGGATTTTGTGACTTTTGTGGGATTTCGAGATGTGGGCCAGGGACCGTCTTTTGGCCAATTTCGGATTTTGGCTTATAATTTTGTATTTTTCTTGTTGAATCGATTCCTTTAGCCCGTATTGATTGTATTATACTGCTTGTTGTTAGATTCAGGTCGTTTGGATGCTGATTCGCGAGGCAAAGGCATAATGGAGTAGAGGTTTGCTCGGATTGAGGTAAGTAACAATTCTAAATCTGGTTCTGAGGGTATGAAACCCCAAATTATGTGTTATGTGAATGTTTTGGACGTGACACGCATGCTAGGTGACGGGCATGCACCGTGGGAATTGTGACTTGGTCCATTCCGTAGAATTGTAAAGTCGAATAACGTGTTGCCAGCTATATGCTCTCCATGTGTTATAGAAATTTGACTGTAAATCATGCTTAGGCTTTGTGTTGGTGCTGTAGAGATCCACAGAGGTCGTGATACCTGTTGAACCTTCCTGCATATTGTTACTTGTACTCAGTCGTAGTCTTACTTTCATATTATACCTCAGTCTCCGTTATTCCTTGTTGATACATTATATCATTTCTATTTTGGGCTGATTTTCCTTGATTACTGAGAGCCCATAAGACTAGAGAGGTTGATGACTGAGTGAGGCCGAGGTCCTGTTTGTGAGGTATTGATACCATAGCACGTGAGTTGTCCGTGCGGATCCAGATATATATTGTAGCATGTGAGTTGTCCGTTCGGATTCTGATATAATATTGTAGCACGTGCATTGTCCGTGCGGATCCTGATATGATGCTATTAGCACGTGAGATGTCCGTGCGGATTATAGCACTTGGGCTGTAGGAGCCCCTCCGGAGTCTGTACACCCTCAGTGAGTGCAGGTATCTAAGTGACTGTTTCCCTGAGAGGCTGTATTTGCTTTCATTGTTGTTGCACATAACTACCATATATCACTGTTTGAACTTCTGAAAGATATTAATCCGGTTTTTACCTGAATTTGGCTTTTATAAACTGATTTGACTTCAATTGCTGGATTCGAAAGCATGTGTAGTTTTCCTTGTTGAAATTACTGGAAATGAACTATAATTCTGTAGCTCGTCACTATCTTCAATCCTTATTTAGTATTGTTGCTTACTGAGTTGGTTGTACTCACACTACACCCTGCACTTCGTGTGTTGATCCAGGTGTTCTCGGTTATAGCGGGTGTTGATATTTGAGTAGCTGACCCTGGAGACTATCGAGGTAGCTGCATGGCATTCGCAGACCTTGATTCTCCTTCATTATCTTTATTTGCATTTTAGTTCTTATTCCTTAGACATTGTAGTAGATTGTATATGGTATAGATGCTCATTTACCCGGTGACACCCCAGTTTTGGTAGAGATTTATATTACGTTGTGGATTTATTTCTGTTTTTAAAATATCTCATAAATATTAAATGCTTTCATAAAATTTTCAAGCTTTTTGTTGTGTCGAAATGGTTAAGTAGTGGATTGCGTAGTTCCACGATTGGCGCCATCACGAAAGTTAGTTTTTGGATCGTGACAACTTGGTATCACAACCTAGGTTACATAGGTCTCATGAGTCATGAGCAGAATTAGTAGAGTCTTGCGGATCGGTACAGAGACGTTTGTACTTATCTTCGAGAGGTTGTTGAACCCTTAGGAAAGTTCACATTCTTGAATTCTCGTCATGCGAATCTGTTGATTCTGGTAACTAAACTTCTGTTTTTATATTCTCTCATAGATGGTGAGGACACGTACTACTGGGCAGGATGGACGGCCACCAGTACTACCAGCTAGGGCCGCGAAAGGTCGAGGTCGCGATAGAGGCCGGGGTAGGGGTAGGGGCGCAACTTGTACACCTGCAGACCCACCAGTTGCTTTAGCTTATGAGCAAGTACCAGATACGGTTGAGCTAGTGGGGCCAGCTCAGGCACCAACTGTGCCTATTGTGATTCCAAGACTTCAGGAAGCCTTAGCTCAGATTCTGATCGTGTGTACCAGTCTTTCTCAGGCGGTCTCTAGTCCGGCCGTAATAACCACTTCTCAGGCCGGGGAAGGTACCCAGACTCCCGCCGCCCGTACACCAGAGCAGGTGAAGCTGGGACTCCATACACTGGGGGACCTACCAGTCTAGTCGGCTGCAGCTGCTCAGGCCCTGGTGGTCCCCGTTATGGCTGAGGATGAGTAGAAGAAACTTGAGAGATTTGAGAGACTTCGACCTCTATCAATTAGCGGTGTTGAGTCAGAGGATTCTCAGGGCTTTCTAGATAAGTGCGAGCGGATGCTTCAGACAACGGGTATTCTGGAGACCAGTGGGGTCTCGTTCACTACTTTTTAGTTCTCTGGGGCTGCTTTCAAATGGTGGGAGGCTTATGAGAGGCGCAGGCCGGTCGGTGCAGCACCACAAGAGTTATCCGTTCTCTTCTTGTAAAAGTTTGTGTCGCAGTCTCGCAGAGAGAAACTATGCAAATAGTTTGAGCAGCTACATCAGGATGATATGTTTGTGACGCAGTACGAGATGAGGTTTCTGAGTTGGCCCGTCATGCGATTTGGATAGTTCCCACTGACAGGGAGAGGATCAGGAGTTTCATTGACGGCCTCACTTATTAGTTGCGGTTTCTTATGACTTGAGAGAGGGTATCCAGTGCTACTTTTGATGAGGTGGTCAAAATTACTCGGCATATAGAGATGGTCTGCAGCCAGGAGCGGGTAGAGAGGGAGGCCAAGAGGTCTCGTGGTTTGGGTGGTTTTAGTGGTGCTGCTTCCGGGTGTCAGTTCCACCACGGCAGGGGTCGTCCCCTACAGTCATGCTCAGACGGCTCAGCCAGCTTATCGTGGTGCATCAGTTAGCCACAGTTCTTACAGTGCTCGCTCAGGCCAGTCTTCATTCAGTGCACTACCAGCGCAGAGTTCTCACTATTACTCATCCGCTCAAGTTTCCACGAGTAGTTCCTCGGGATATAAGGAGCAGCAGTTCCCTCATAGGAGGGGTTGTTTCGAGTGAGGATATTTTGGTCATATCAAGAGAGATTGCCCTAAGTTGTTGAGTGGGACTACACAACAGAATTCCCTGTCGATGGCACTAACACCAGCAGCTACACCACCCCCTCAGCTAGCTCGAGGTGGGACTCAGTCAGCTAGAGGTCTCCCTAGAGGGGGAGGCCGATCAGGTGGCGTCCAGGCCTGATTCTATGCTCTTCCCACCAGAACAGATGCCATTGCTTTAGATGCAGTGATCATAAGTATTGTCTCAGTTTGACACAGGGATGCCTCTATATAATTTGGACATAGTTCCACTTATTTGTATGTCTCATCATATTTTTCTCATTATCTGGCCCGTGAGTCCTTAGTTTTATCAGTTCATGTCTCTACACCGGTGGGCGATACTATTATTGTGGACTGTGTATATTGGTCATGTGTGGTGACTATTGGGAGTCTGGAGACTATAATTGATATTTTATTGCTTAGTATGGTTGATTTTGATGTGATCTTGGGTATGGATTGGTTGTCTCTATGTCATGTTGTTCTAGATTGTCACGCTAAGACTGTGACGTTGGCGATACCGAGGTTTCCAAGGATTGAGTGGAGTGGTTCTATAGACTATATTCCCAGCAGAGTGATTTCATATTTGAAGGCCCAACGAATGGTTGGGAAAGGTTGTTTATCTTATTTGGCCTTTGTGAGGGATGTTAGTGCCGATGCTTCCACTATTAATTCTATTCCACTGGAGCGAGAGTTTTCGAATGTGTTTCCTGCAGATCTGTCGGGCATGCCACCCGACAGGGATATTGAATTTGGTAATGACTTGGTTCCAGTGGAGTACGCGGGATTTTTCATAAGTGGTGTCACAATTTTAAACAGTTACAAATAATAATTCACCACAACATCATATTAAAAGAAATAAATTTGAAATTATTTTATAGAACACAATTCAAGTATCTTACTAAATATGAATTTTATTTTTTAAAATATATTCAATATAACCTCATTAGAAATAATACGAAATACCTTTATTATATATAAACACCAAGTAATCACACAAAAACTCACCATTCATTCGATTATGCAAATTGTTATTAATCAATTTCAATGTTGATAAAGAAGATGAATGGCAAAAATATGGCGAAACAACTCATAATACAGGTCAAATAATTTTTCGTTGCATTAAATACATAAATAAATGTAACTCTTGAGTATTGGTTTAGCTGTCTTAACACTTAGAGTTAAGAGATCAATGGTTCAAACCTCCACATTGTTTTCTTTCGAAAATGAGGCACAAAGAATTTAGAACAAAGATTAAGCCATAGTGATTCGGACTAGTGACGTATTCATCAAACTCTAAGCGCCTGACCAGCTGTGCTACACGTCTGTTATTGTCAAGTGGTGTCACTTTATTAAATTTATCTTCTCTTTTCTGTTGGATTTTTATTATAATTACTTGTTTAGTAAAATTTTCCAACCAAACGGTGTCACGTGACACCGCTTGGGCTAAGGTAGATCTGCCCCTATTGGATGCTGGGAACTCAACCCATTTCTATTCCACCATATCGTATAGAACCACTGATTTGAAGTAATTAAAGGAGAAACTTCAGGAACTCTTTGATAAGGGGTTTATTCGGCCTAGCGTGTCACCTTGGGGTGCACCAATTCTGTTTGTGAAGAAGAAGAATGGTACTATGACGATGTGCATTGATTATAGGCAGTTGAACAAAGTTACAATCAAGAACAAATATCCTTTGCCGCGTATTGATGATCTGTTTGACCAGCTTTAGGGAGCGAGGGTGTTCTCCAAGATTGATTTGAGGTCTGGGTATCACCAGTTCAAGATTCGGGACTCGAATATTCTAAAGACAACATTCAAGACCTGTTATGGCCATTATGAGTTCCTTGTGATGTCTTTTGAGCTGACCAGCGCCCCAGCAGCGTTCATGCATCTGATGAAAAGTGTGTTTCAGCCTTATCTCGACTCGTTTGTTATAGTGTTCATTGATGATATCCTGGTATACTCTCGTAGCCAGGAGGAGCACGCCCAACATTTGAGGATTGTGTTGCAGCGGTTGAGGGAGGAGAAACTTTATGCCAAGTTCTCCAAGAGTGAGTTTTGGCTCAGTTCAGTGGCATTCTTGGGGCATGTGGTGTCCAGTAAGGGTATTCAGGTGGATCCGAAGAAGATAGAAGTGGTTCATAGTTGGCCTAAACCGTCCTCAGATACAGTGATTTGGAGCTTTCTCAGCTTGGCCAGTTATTATCATCGCTTCATGGAGAGTTTCTCATCTATCGCATCGCCCTTGACCAAATTGACCTAAAAGGTGCTCCTTTCAGGTGGTCGAATGAGTGCGAGAAGAGCTTTCAATAGCTCAAGACTGCCTTGACCACAACTCCAGTTCTAGTTTTGCCTTCAGCTTTAGGATTTTATACAATATATTGTGATGCTTCTCGGATCAGTATTGGGTGTGTCTTGATGCAGAAGGGTAGATTGATTGCTTATGCTTCACGTCAGTTGAAACCTCATAAGAAGAACTACCCTGTTCATGATTTGGAGTTAGCTGCCATCATTCATGCATTGAAGATTTGGAGGCATTATCTCTACGGGTCATTGGAGTCTCTAACACTTGTTCAAACAAAAGGATCTAAATTTGAGGCAGCGGAGATGGTTGGAGCTGCTAAAGGACTGTGATATCACCATTCTGTATCATCTCGAGAAGGCTAATATGGTGGTCGATGCCTTGAGTAGAAAGGTGGTGAGTATGGGTAGTCTTCCTTCCTTCCCGTTGGTGAGAGACCTCATGTAGTTGATGTTCATGTGTTGGACAACCGGTTCGTGATATTGGATATTTTGGAGCCCACTCAGGTTCTAATTTATGTAGTTTCTCGGTCTTCCTTCTTTGATCACATCAGAGAGCGCCAGTATGATGATCTTCATTTGCTTGTCCTTAAAGATAGGGTTCAGCACGGTGATTCCATAGATGTGACTGTTAGGGATGATGGGGTATGAGGATGCAGAGTCGGATTTGTGTGCCCAATGTGGATGGGCTATGTGAGCTGATTCTTGAGGAGGCCCACAATTCATGGTATTCCATTCATCCGGGTGCCGCGAAGATATATTAGGACTTGAGGCAACACTATTGGTGGAGTAGAATGAAGAAGGATATAGTGGGGTTTGTAGCTTGGTTCCTTAACTGTCAGCAGGTGAAGTATGAGCATCAGAGACCAGGTGGATTGCTTTAGAGGTCAGAGATTCCAGAGTGAAAGTGGGAATGGATCAACATGGATTTCGTAGTTGGGCTCCCACAAACTTCTAGGAAGTTCAATGCTATTTGGGTGATTGTAGATTGGTTGACCAAGTCCGTGCACTTCATTCCTGTTGGTACTACTTATTCTTCAGAGCGGTTGACTGAGATTTAAATTCGAGAGATTGTGCGCCTTCACGGTGTGCCAATATCCATTATTTCAGATAGAGGCACACAATTTACATCACAATTTTGGAGAGCTGTGCAGCGAGAGTTGGGGACCCAGGTTGAGTTGAGCATAGCATTTCACCACTCAGACGAATGGACAGTCCGAGTGCACTATTCAACTATTGAAGGACATGCTACGTGCTTGTGTCATTGATTTTGGGGCTCTTGGGATCAATTTCTGCCACTCGCGGAGTTTGCCTACAACAACAGCTACCAGTCAAGCACCCAGATGGCCCCGTATGAGGATTTGTATGGGAGACAGTGTAGATCTCCGGTGGGTTGGTTCGAGCCGGGGGAGGCTAGGCTTTTGGGTACTGGCTTTGTTCAGGATGCATTGGAAAAGGTTAAATTTATTCAGGAGCGGCTTCGCACGATGCAGTCTAGACAGAAGAGTTATGCTGACAAGAGTGTCCGTGATGTTGCTTACATGGTTGGGGAGAAGGTTCTACTGAAGGTTTCACCCTTGAAGGGTGTTATGAGGTTTGGAAATAAAAGGGAAGTTGAGACCTTGGTACATTTGGTTGTTTGAGGTACTTCGGAGGATTGGGGTGGTGGCTTACGAGCTTGCTTTTCCACCTAATTTGTCGGGTATGCATCCGGTATTTCATGTTTCTATGCTCCGAAAGTATGTTGGCGATCTGTCTCATGTTTTGGATTTCAGCACAGTTCAGCTGGATGGTGATTTGATTTATGATGTGGAGCTGGTGGCTATTTTGGGTCGGCAGGTTTGGGAGTTAAAGCCCAAGGATATAATTTCAGTGAAGGTGTATTGGAGAGGTCATCCACTTGAGGAGGTTACTTGGGATACCGAGGGGGAGATGCGGAGCAGATATTCACACCTATTTGAGACTCCAGGTATGTTTCTAGACCCATTCGAGGACGAACGTTTGTTTAAGAGGGGGAGGATATAACGACCCAGCCGGTCTTTTTAAGAGTTGTAGCCCCGTTCCCCCATTTTTCTGCTCACTTTATGCTTACTGTTGTTTTATGACTTATCGGGGTAGTTGGTTCGGGTCCGGAAGGAATTCGAAATGAATTGAGATACTTAGTCTCGTAATTAAAAGCTTAATTTGGAAAAGTTGACCGGATATTGACATATGTGTAAACGATCGGATTCGAGTTTTGATAGTTCCATTAGATCCATTGAGTGATTTTGGACTTAGGCGTGTCCGGATCTTGATTTGGAGGTCTATAGGCTTGAAATGGCGAAAGTTGGAGTTTTGGAAGTTTGATCGAGGGGTTGAATTTTTGGTATCGGGGTTGGATTAGATTTCTGGAAGTTGGAGTAGGTTTGTGGTGTCATTTGTGATTCGTATGCAAAATTTAAGGTCAATCGAATGTGGTTTGATTGGTTACAGCGTCATTTGTAGGATTTGGAAGTTCAAAGTTCATTAGGCTTGGATTGGAGTGCTATTCATGTTTTTGATGTTGTTTGAGGTGATTTGAAGGTTCGACTAGGTTCATATGAGATTATGGGACTTGTTGGCATGTTTTAATGAGGTCTCGGAGGGGTCCTAGGGTTGATTTCGGGAGGTTAACGAACTTAGAATTGAATTGGAGAAGCTGCTGAAGTTTGGACTCTACTGGTGTGATCACATCTGTGAGGGTTTAGGCCGCAGGTGTGAAAGTTTGAGCACATGTGCAAAATTGATGGAGGCCATCAGAGGTCACAGGTGCGATGGGTTGTCGCACATGTGATTGTGCAGATGTGGTTAGGAATCGAGGGGAGCTAGGATTAGTGGTTCCCGCAGAAGCGGATAGTTGGCCGCATAAGCGCCTCTGCAGGTGCGAGACCTAGAGCGCAGGTGCGAGCCCAGGGGAGTTAAGTGACCTCCGAAGAAGCGGAGTTTCCATCGCAAAATCGGGACCGCAAAAGCGAATTTGGCACCGCAGGTGCGATTTAGCTGGGCAGAACCTAAATAAGCGAAGGGTTCAAATTCTTCATCCTTTCTAACATTTTGAGCTTGGATTTTGGAGACTTTTGAGGGTTTTTGAAGAGATTCTTGAGGTAACTTCCTGGTGTTCATTTTTATTCGATATATTTGATTTTCCCACCTAATTGGTGTGTTTTTTAGGTCAAATTTGGGGGTTTGAGGCTAGGGATTTGGAGAGTTGATTTTGGGGGTTTGAGTGGCGATTTGATGTCAGATTTTGACAAATTTGGTATGGTTAGAATCATGGTCCAATGGGATTTCGGGTTTTGTGACTTTTGTGGGATTTCGAGATGTGGGCCCAAAGCTACTTTTGGCCAATTTTGGATTTTGTCTTATAATTTCGTATTTTTCTTGTGGAATTGATTCCTTAAGCCCGTATTGATTGTATTGTACTGCTTGTGGCTAAATTCAGGGCGTTTGGAGGCCGATTCGTGAGGAAAATTCATATTGGAGTAGAGTTTTGCCCGATGCACAGGGAGTTAGAATAGGGATTAGGTATATAATGAGGCGGTCGATGCAATATTAAACCCAACGAAGGTCAGGATCAAATCCACAGGGAGTTATAATAGGGATTAGGTATATATTTAACGTGAATGTATGTTTTGACCGAAATTACACTTCCACAATATTGGTTGTTAATCTACTTCTACCTTGTTCTATTGTTTGCAATTAGAAAACTAAGAGACAATATTTTTGGTTTTTAGTTGTTTTTCAATTGATAAAAGGTTCCAGGGTCGTGACTTCCACCTAGGTGATTACCTAATGGATTGTAAACTCTAGGGCCAGTCTGATTGGTCGGGATTATAATATAGCAATCACACTCGATTACTCACTTTATACCTCTCGGTAGTTTGAGTGATTTTTCCCAATTTGGCTTTATCAAGTCCAAACGTGTATTGCACAAAACAAGTGATAATACCTCAAGTCAGGTCTTACTATCTCTAGATTCAACCCTTTAATTGGGGCTATCAATTTCTTGAGTTCACCCCGATTTCTTATTAGCCAAGTTTTCCTAGACCTAATCTCTCTTTCTCAAGTAAAGACTAAGTCAATTAGGCATGAATCAATGTTTGCAACCATTAATTCTTGAGTTCAAGCAAGAACTAGGCTAAATATCACTAACCCAATCACAAACAAGTACTAAATTAAACACACATCAAATACCCACACTAGGGTTGGGTCACAACCCTAACTAGAAATTTAGCTACTCATGAAAATACAGAAATTAAAGAAGAAATAAAGATAGAATCCATAATAATTAATTATGAGAATAAAATCTAATGTTTGGAGACAAATCTAGTACAAAATTACTTAAAGCAGTAAAGAAAAACGGCACAGGTGCTCTTCTAAAACTCAAACTTAACCTAAAAATGATAAAAAGTTTTACTTATACTAAGCTGAAAATATCTAACAGAAATGCCCTGCGAAGGTTGTGTGACCGCATAATTCTGAGTTAGGTCCGCACTCTGAGCTTGAAGGGTCAACTGGGCCTTCTGTGGTCGCATAAAATTGGGATGCGACCGTGATGCGTGGCTAGAATTCATGAATTTTAGCATTATATACCTTGCATTTTATGTGCTTTAATGATAAAAATACACGTCGTATGTGCC
>ML370143.1:0-12458 GCA_005239525.1 Nicotiana knightiana
CACAATCTCGTTCATCCAAGTCAGGGAGCTGTGGCTTTCCAGCTTAGACCTCTCAGTCGAACCATCAATGTCTTTAACCATACATCAGCCTGGCCCGACTTTTTCAAGAGGCTGCCCGCCGCAGGAACCTCTATTGTAACTTGCTTCATCACCCTCCTGCTGGAAGACCCTACTTCAACAGCAGAAGGCACATAAGCGGGGGCGGGCGAAGGAGCCACAGATAGAGTAGGTTGAAGAGCAGCAACGGGAGCAAGAACGGCAATGGGAGCAGAGGCAGCAACGAAAGCAATAAATGAAAGTTTCTTAGCAGCAGAAGGACAGAAAACAACAAGAGGAGATTCATCAGAGATGGTACCAAAACCTTGTTGGAACAGGTGATAATTAGACTCACGAACATGAGAGGGGGTTGCATTTTCAGGAGCGGAAAGTTCTGATTCAGGTACAGGAGGATCAACAACGGGTGCAGATTCTTCATCAGAGACCACCCTCCTCCTACGTGACCTATGGACCAGCGAACCCTCCTCTTCCTCCTCTAAGGTCCTAGACCCACTTGCTTTTATTTTCGAAGACGAGGAACCAACAATGATCTCCTGGGCCTTAGCCAAAGACAACCTTGAAGCGGACACAACCGCAACAGAAACTCCACGAGCGGGAAACCCTACCAAATAAAAGGGGTCAGATAAAGCTCAAAAAGAGAAGAAGTAAAAACAAAAAACTTCAGTTACCGTGGGTCTTCACCTTCCAACCAAACCTCAAAGAGAGGTACTTCCACAAACGTTCTTCTAAAGGAGCGATTGACAAGAGTTTTTCTACCCAATCACGAAAACCGGAGACATTCTCGACTGTTCCCATGGTTGCTGCAAAAGAAGAAGAATTAATCACGGTACTGAAAGTTCATCAAAAGTGAAGAAAAGGAAAGTTAGAAAAACTGTACTCACGTGCAAAGTTCCACTTCTTAGGGAAGGGGATATTTTCTTCACCTACTAAACCTGCAGTAGGGACATCAACATACCGGACATACCACCCTCTATCTTTGTCATCATCTGGAGTAACTAACACCCTTTTACTCCTAGCCGCGAGAGTAAATACTCCTTGGAGGAACATTATCGGATAATAGAGGTGAATAAGATGATGAAAAGTAAAAAGTACGGAAGCTAAATTGGCCAAATACCTAAGGCACGCGACTACTAGCCAAATAAGAGGACCGACTTGTCCCAAACAAACGTTGAAGAATCGACAAAACTCGATGATAACAGGGTTGATAGGAGGCTTGAATCCTAATGTGAAGGGATAAGTATAGACATAAGAATATCCAGTCTTGTAAGAGGTTATTCTTTGCTTATCGTTAGGAACAATAACAGGAAAATCAGGCTTCCAATAAAAATCCTTGCGTATAAGAGACACTAAGCCCTCTGTTATTTGGGTAGGATAAAGGTCAGCACTGTCATGTGATGACATTGAAGAAAGCTGCTCACTCATGGCTTGACTATCCTTGGCAAAAGAAAACTCCACAGGAACAATCTCATCGACTCTCGGCTCTCGAAGAGGTTCATTGTGTTCTCTACTTCTTTGATGAAGATCTAGAAGCCCTACCCCTCGAAGAAGACGAAAGAGTGTTAGACCTAAAAGATGGTGGGGGGGGGGGGGGAATAAGAAGAAGAACCCCTGGAAGGAGTAGAATTTAAGCTCCTAAGCCTACTGCCGTTCCTACTCCATGTTGGAGCAGAAGAAGGAGTCAGTTCATCTACAATGATGACCTTTTTATATTGCTGGTTTGAAGAAGACATATTTACGGAGATGAAGAATTTACAAATAAAAAAGAAGGTTAGAAGTTTTCCATGAAAGTAAAAAAAGGGAAAGGGGTATTTATACTCAAAGGCAACCGTCAAAAAATGGAAAAAATAGTGATGTGAAAGTCATAATTGAAGTTGTCACTTCGAGACTGATGCAGCCACAAAAATCCCTAAAAAGCGCTGAATAATTGCAGAACCAATCCGAGAAAGCCACGTGGCACGGGCATTAAATGGAAGTGACAAGCGACACATTCAGAGACGGATGAAATGGAATGAGTGAAGCGACGACAAAATGTTCCCACCATAAATGAGTATCCACTTACCAAATATTAATCGATAAACAAATGGTAAGTGGAGGGACTATCTGTATTGGTAAAGATGAGCTACACACGTGTAATACTTATGATGACTCAACAATCTATGTGAAGCAATGACAACATGACAACTGGACGAGACTTTATGAAGAAGTATAAGATAAAGAAGAACAGAACAACATACCCACAGGGTAATCAGATACATGAATCTCAACCTAATTGAGAAGGCGAAGAGACACGGTCAGAATGAATCAAGACGGAATAAAGGGCTGATTCGGGGATCTTCAATTAATGATCCAAAATGTTACATAATCTTCACGAAACAGTTACGATTAATCATTGTAACGTTACATTAATGACATTATTAGCCATTAATGCTCAATCACTGAAAAGAGTAGACGTTATATTAAGAAATTCCCTATAAAAGGGAGTAAAATATAACTTGTAAAGACACGTTCGAACAACTATTGGAATATACTTACTTTTTATGCATCTTTCTGCTTTCTATTTACAAATTTACTTACAATTATTAGCATATTCTTTGGTTATCAGAAACCCGTGTTCTTCTTAAAATAGCTTTGGCAGAGAATCTAATTCTTTGGTTAAACATAACTGTCCTTTTGAAAAAATACGGGCTTGATCCAATGGTGGAGCCTAACATTTCGATGTCTCAGTTGCAGCAAAAGATTGAAAGGATCGAGTTGTTCTGGGGGGAAGTCGATCAAGTTAAAGTTGAGTTCCATCAGTGGAAAGAAGGTATGAACCGCCTTGCTACGGAAAAAGAGGCTGCCTCGGTCCAACTGTCATAAGTCGAAGTTCAACTTTGGAGTACTAAGGAGAAGAGCTCGGCTCAAGATAAAAGGATCGAAGAGCTCGAGGCCGAACTTGCTGAGGCCAAGACGGAGGTCGAAAAGGCGAAGGTCCTAGCTGACAAGTCCATAGCCATGTACTTGGCTGATGCCGAGGCTGCCCAAAATTAGCTGAGGGAGGCCACCGATCGAGTGCGATGGAGTACTGATTTGGCTAAGCGCCAATCTCGGAGGGAGACCCTTGAGGAAATTCATGCTCGAGTTTGACCTCATCGAGGAGATAACTCAAGATAAGGTGCTCGAAGTTGATGCTTGGTTGCTTGCCTCCTTCGATGATGACGATGATGATGAAGGCAGCCAAGGCAGGTATGATAATGGTGAGGGGCCCGAAAAAGAAGCTGCCCCCGAGGGAGAAGTCTCCCCCGAGCATAGTTAGGACTTGTGTTTCTTATTTTGTAAGACCTTTGTAGGTCTCTTGTACATACCTTTTGTTCAAATATAAATATAAAGATATTTCCTTTTTGAACTCCTTAAATTTGTCTTCAAGCTTAATTTGTGCCTTGTAAAATTTTAGCACATTTTTATGCCTGTATACGTTTGAGACTTTGGTTTTGGGATACTTGATCGAAGTCATAATAGTACTGCTTTTATAGTCGAGTTTTAGTAAAACTCGAACCCGAAGTAATAGAACCCTTAGATTTTTATTGAGTAATAATAGATCCTCTAACTGTAGTCGAGTGGGTTTTCATTCGAGCTCGAAGCAGTGGAACCCTTAGGTTAGAATTGAGTGAGAACGTGCTCTCGAACTCTAAGTGTATTGGCCCTTAGGCTCTTTGGATTAGGTTGATATGGCCTTAAAAGAATGGCTTTTCCCCCTTTTTGGCTCTAAAGACTTTATAAAATTTTTGTTATGCCTTAACATGTATTTTTTACCCACTGGGTTTTTTGAGGGTTCAATATTGGTCGAAACCCCTTTGCTTTTTGTTCCTTACCACAATTTTGAATTTGAATAATTCGATACCTCTTAAGGTTTTTCGAGGGCTGATATTATCGAAGCCCTTTGATTATTTTGCCGAGGGTAGCCTTTTTACCTAGTTTTCAAACAATTTGAAGGCCTGTTTTTGTTGCGGGATTTGAATGTCTCTGAGCCGCATTAATTTGGCCGTAGCCTTTGGGTATGCCTCTTGGGCTTATTTCTCAATAACACTTCGAACTTGTTCGGAGTGTTAGTCCCCGAGAATGAAGGTCTTGGCCTATAAATCGAGGGATGCCTCTTTGAGGTCTTATGGTTTCGAGTTTAGATAATTCGAACATGTCGATTTTCGACGGCAGTTCCCGAGTAGGGGGTTGATCATTCGAGTTGTAGTTGCAGTTCAGGCCTTGAGCCATTTTTCATGGAAAATCATAAGTATGGAGCTTGTAAAGTAGAAATTTTTTATTGAATCACCAAATATTTGATAAGGGAAAGTACTTCTTTGAACAGTTCATACATGCGTACATGTTTTTCCATTGGGGATCGACTGATCTATATGAACACAGTTCATTCGACCGTTTGGCCCATTACAAAGTTTTCCTATCGAAGCCCTTTTGACATGGAATATTTTTCCTTGAAAATAAATCATTCAAGTGTGATTCCCCCCAGTATTAGAGGTTAAATGTAAGGAGACTTCGGATACTTTAAGTCAGCACGAACAATGGTTACCTCGTTAAAAATCTTGCCGGAAAAACCCATTTGGGATAAAAACCGGTCGAAGGGAAAAAGAGTGTAACACATGCTTTAGGGTCCTAATATCTTCCTGCTCGATGATAACTCCGATATTTTGCTCGAATGCCTGAAAATAAGTTAGCGTAACACGTAAATGAAAAAAGAGAATGTCATACCTTAACAGTAATATCTCTTGAGGAGAGAGATGTTCCAATTATTTGGTAATTGCTCGCTGTTTATCGTACCCATCTTGTAAGATCCTTTTCCAACGATATCAAGGACTTGAAAGGGTCCTTACCAATTTGGGCCGAGCTTCCCTTCATTGGGATCTCGAGTGTTGATGGTGACTTTCTTTAGGACTAAGTCTCCGATTTTGAAGTGGCGAAGGTTGGTTCTCCGATTATAATATCACTCGATGCGTTGTTTTTGCGCAGCCATCCGAACGAGGGCGGCTTCTCGTTTCTCATCCAATAGTTTGAGACTAGTATTCGTAGCCTCGTGATTTGATTCTTCCGTTGTATGTTGAAATCTGGAACTGGGTTCCCCGACTTCGACTGGAATCAAGGCTTCAGAGCCATATACTAAGGAGAACGGGGTTGCCCCGTACTGGACTTCAATGTTGTTCGATATGCCCAAAGGACTTCGGGTAGGATTTCTCTCCATTTTCCCTTGGCTTCGTTCAACCTTTTCTTCAGATTCTAAATGATAGTTTTGTTCGTTGACTCGGCATGTCCATTTCCATTTGGATGATATGGTGTCGATAAGATCCTTTTTATTTAATGCTCTTTGAGAAACTTTGTTACCTTGCTGCAGATGGATTGCTTTCCGTTGTCGCATATAATTTCGGCAGATATCCCGAATCGGCATATGATGTGATCCCAGATGAAGTATACAACTTCTTTTTCTCTGAGTTTCTCGAAGGCCTGTTCTTCAACCCATTTAGAGAAATAGTTAGTCATAACCAAAATGAATATAGCTTTACCTAGGGTCGATTGCAGAGGGCCGACGATATCTATCCCCCAATTCATAAATGGCTATAGGGATAGGACCGAATGAAGTTTTTCTCCAGGTTGGTGGATCGTTGGTTCATACCTTTGGCACTTATCAGATTTTCGAACAAACTCCTTAGTGTCCTTTTCCATAATATCCCAATAATATCCTGCTCTGATGATTTTGTGAGCTAGTGATTCGGCACCAGATTGGTTTCCACAAGTACCTTCATGAACTCTTCGTAGGACATAATCGGTGTCTCCTGGTCCCAAGCATACTTCTAACGGCCCATCGAACGTCTTCCTGTACAATGTTCCATCTTCAGTCAGTGTGAACTGGGCAACGTTTATTCGTAGGGCCCTCGATTCTTTAGGGTCCGATGAGAGATTTCCATTTTTCAAGTACTCGATATATTTATTCCTCCAATACCAAGTTAAGCTTGTGGAGTTTATCTCAGTGTGAACCTCTTCGATCACATATCTCGAGAGTTGAACGATAGTCCCCGAGCTGATTTCATCTTCCTCGACTGATGATCCCAAATTTGCAAGAGTATCGGCTTCACTGCACTACTCTCGAGGTACATGTTGCAAAGTCCATTCTTTAAAACGGTGCAAAGTCGTCTGCTGCTTGTCCAAATACCTTTGCATTCTATCCTGTCGAACTTCGAAGGTTTTTTTTACTTGGTTTACTACCAGCAGGGAGTCGCACTTGGATTCAATGACTTCCGCTCCCAAGATTTTAGCTAGTTCGAGACCTGCAATCATGGCCTCGTACTCGGCCTCATTGTTAGTCAATTTAGAGGTTTTGATGGATTGTCTAATACTTTTTTTCATGGGCAGCTTCAAAATGATGCCTAGCCTGGACCCCTTCACATTCAAAGTATCGTCTGTAAAAAGGGTCCACACCCCCAATGATGTACCTGATTTCAGTAAAAGTTATTTTTCAACTTCTGGTATGAGTTTAGGTGTGAAGTTGGCCACGAAGTCTACCAAAATTTGAGACTTGATGGTCGTTCGGGGATGATATTCGATATCGTACCCACTGAGTTTGATTGCCCATTAGGCTAATCGGCCCGGTCCGGCTTATGCAAAACATTACGAAGTGGGTAAGTGGTTAATACATATATGGGGTGACATTGAAAATATGGTTTTAGTTTCCTAGAGGCGCTTATTAGAGCAAGTGCTAATTTTTCTAAGTGTGGATATCTATTTTCTGCTTCTCCTAGTGTTCGACTTACGTAATAAACAGGAAATTGTGTACCTTGCTCTTCTCGAACTAGGACACCACTTACCGCAATTTCTGAGACTGCCAAGTACAAGTATAGTTTTTCATCTACCTTTGGGGTATGGAGCAATGGTGGGATCGAGAGGTATCGTTTCAATTCTTCTAACACCTGTTGGCATTCCGGGTCCAGGAAAAATCGTTCTTCTTTTCGAGTAGAGAGAAGAAACTATGGCTCCGATCTGACGATCTCGAGATGAATCAGCCTAAGGCAGTTATCCTCCTGTCAGCCTTTATACGCTTTAACACTGTCCACGGTAGTGTTGTCTTCGATAACCTTGATTTTTTCGGGGTTAATCTCGATTCCCCGATTTGACACCATGAAGCCAACGAACTTGCCCGAACCGACCCCGAAAGCACATTTCTCGGGGTTGAGCTTCATGTTTTACCTTCTCAGTATCTTGAATGTTTCCTACAAATGTGTCAAATGGTCCTCTACGCGCAGGTACTTAACTAGCATGTCATCAATATATACTTCCATTAACTTACCTATTTTTTCTTCGAACATTTTATTTACTAGGAGTTGGTAGGTAGCTCCTGCGTTTTTTAGCCCAAAAGGCATTATGTTATAACAATATGTTCCATACTTGGTGATAAATTAAGTATTTTCTTGGTCTTCCAGGTTCATTTGAATTTTATTGTACCCGAAATAGGCATCGAGAAAACTAAGGATCTCGTGGCCGGCCGTGGCGTCGATCATGCGATCGATGTTAGGCAATGGAAAAGAATCTTTGAGGTATGCCTTGTTCAAATCCTTATAATCTACACACATCCTAAGTTTGTTCCCTTTTTTTTGGGACTACGACTACATTGGCTAACCATTTGGGATATTTTACCTCCCGAATGGACCCTACATTGAGAAGTTCAGTTACCTCGTCCTTGATGAATGTGTGCTTTACCTCAGACTGGGGCCTTCTATTTTGCTTCACTGGCCTGAACTTTGGGTCCAAGCTCAACCGATGTGTTTTTATCTCTGGTGGGATCCCTGTCATGTCTAAGTGGGACCACGCAAAAAAATCTATGTTATCGATAAGGAATTTAATAAGCTTTTTCCTGAGTTCGGGGGTCAATCCCATCCCTAGGTATACCTTTCTCTCGGGCAGATACTCGATCAATATAACCTGTTCCAGCTCTTCTACCGTTGATTTGGTGGCGTCGAATTCTTCGGGAACAACGAAGGGTCGAGGGGTAAAAAAAATCTTCATCTTCTTCTCCCTCTATTTCCTGATTCCCCGATTTAATCGAGGCTGGTGGCTGTGATTGCTATTTGGCTTCCTGTTTCCCTTTGATGTTTGATCCTTTTGATTTTGAAAACATCGATATCGGTATTACCTCATCAACCACGAACATTTCCTTTGTAGCATGCTTCTCCTCGTACACTATTTTTACCCTGTCTGACGTCGGGAATTTCATCATTTGGTGGAGAGTTGAAAGGACTACTCTCATATTGTGAATCCAGGGCCTCCCGAGTAGGGCGTTTTACCTCATGTCGCCCTCGATCACGTGGAAATTGGTATCTTGGATAGTTCTTTCCACGTTCACTGGTAGGATGATCCCTCATTTAGTCGTCTCGCTAGCCATATTGAAACCGTTCAAGACCCGAGATGCTGGCACGATTTGATCTTGTAGGCCGAGCTGCTCCAAGACCCTTGATCGGATGATATTCGCTGAGCTACCTGGATCCACTAATACACGCTTAACTTGAACTTTATTTAATAAGATAGAAATTACTAGGGCGTCGTTGTGAGGTTGAGAAATTCCTTCTGCTTCCTCATCGTCGAAGATACGGTGCCTTCTGGCACATAGTCTCGGGTCCATTTTTCCCTAGTAATCGGTACCTTAGTTCGTTTGAATATGGGCCCTTGGGGAATATCAACCTCGCTGACGGTCATATGTATTACATGTTGCGGCTCCTCCTGTTCATTTTTCCTGTTGGCGTCCTTTTCTATGAAATGATTCTTGGCTCGATCACTTAAGAACTCTTGAAGGTGGACCTCGTTGAATAGACGGGCTAACTCCTCCATTAATTGCCTGCAATCTTCGGCCTTGTGACCATGCGTGCCATGATATTTACACATCAAATTGGGGCTTCTTTGGGAAGGATCAGTCTGTATGGGTCTAGGCCACCTAGTATCTTTGGTTTTCCAATTGTCGATACAATTCCCGATGGGTCGACACTAAAGTTATATTCTGACAATCGAGGTGCCTCTGTAGGATCGACATACTTATCAAACCCGCTTTTTCTCAAAAGCCTCCAAGAATTTGGTTCTCGATCACTTCTTCGATCATTCCGGGCGGAATTGCATCCCGAGCCGCTGTTCCTACGATCTGCGATGTACGGCTGATATCAGCCTTTGTTCGACCAAGGCTCCCTGTCGACGTCCCTCTGATTTTTAACTGCGGACCTGTTTGGATACACTGAACTGGAAGGAGTTCCTAATTGGTCATCCTCGACCATGATCTTCGATTGGTACCGATTATGTAAATCGGCCCAAGTCATCGCTGGATATTCGATCAAATTTTGCTTTAGTTAACGCGACGCTATCGAACTTTGTTCATTCAACCCTTGAGTGAAAGCTTGAATGACCCAATCATCTGTGACCGGTGGCAACTCCATGCGTTCCATTTGAAATCGAGATACGAACTCCCCCAGCATTTCATTATCCTTCTGTTTTACTTTGAAAAGGTCGGATTTCCTTGTCGCAACCTTTATGGCCCCGACATGTGCCTTTACGAAAGAGTCTGCTAACATGGCAAATGAGTCAATGGAATTTGGAGGTAGATTGTGGTACCAAATCATTTCCCCCTTCGACAGTGTCTCTCCGAACTTCTTCAATAAAACAGATTCGATCTCATCATCTTCCAAATCGTTACCTTTGATGACACATGTATAAAAGGTAACATGCTCCTTGGGATCGGTGGTCCCATTGTACTTAGGTATATCCGGCATGCGTAACTTTTTAGGAGTGGGCTTTAGAGCCGCACTTGGGGGAAACGACTTCTGTACAAATTTTTTCGAATCCATCTCTTTCAAAATTGGCGGTACCCCCGGAATCTGATCGACTCGGGAGTTGTATGTTTCCACTTTCTTATCACCAACTTCAATTTTCTTTTCTCCCGACTCAATCCTTTTGGTGAGTTCCTCGAGCATTTTCATTATTGCGGGATCCATCCCCGAATCATTATTATTCGATCTCTCTAGTACTGGCTTGGCACGGCAGGTGGTTTCTGGTTCAACCCCACTCGGGGTTCTATGTTGATTCTGTAGCTGTGCAATAGCGTCTTGCTGAGCCTGTAGCATTACGAATATTACCTGGAGACTAACTCTTCCATCTCCTCTGCCCTGTGCACTTTGGCCACCAGATCGGCCTTCTCTACGTACACTCCCTTCGGGGTCTACGCCCAGATCTACATTTAAATCAACGTGCGAACTAACATCGACGGTGCTACCCTGAGATAAGCCTGTGGCACCTCAACTCCTGGAGATATTATATTGTCGTTTTCCCTGTGAAATCCGAGGCCATTGTCACCATATGTGGGTGCATTTTGCGAGTTTGACGTGTTTTAAATTAAAAGCGAAGATACTTGACAAGAACAAGTGTAAAATGATATGTGTTATCAGAATCAAGACTGAACAATCACTACTATCCTTAGCCCCACGGTGAACGCCAAACTGTTTACCCTAAAATTCGGATAACAGTTAAACTTATATTGTGGTTTTAAGGATATGTGATTTCGTTCAATACCAATTGATAAACAAGAAAATAAACAGATGAATTAGGCAATAAAATAAATTAAACCAGTGTGTAAGCAAAGCCTCGACTTCGATTTTAGATAGTCTCGAGGTGGTACAGTAAGAACAGTAAACAAATAAATCAACTCTGATGAACAGTAAGTGAAATAGGTAGCAAGAAAGTAACAAGTGTATATATTTTCTCAGTGAGCAATGATGCTTACAAATGAATGGAGTTCTTCTTTATATAATAGAGGAGTCCTAATTAAGGTACACTTCTAATTACAGTAGGAAATTATATTAATAGTTGATTAACCGCCATAGATTGATCCATTCCGAGATTCACGCCACGATCCTCGATCAATCGCGGATATCTCGCCCTTTTCCGATATAAAGCTATGCCGATGTTACTCGAAGTCTGTCTCTTTCTGGCCTCGATTTATGTCGACCTCGATTTGAAAAGAGACTTCGATTTCGGACTCGATGTCCTAGCCCTTCGACGTGACATTCCTATCTCGACCAAATAGTGAAATAGGGTAGCCCCGATTTCTACCGTATACAAATCAAAAATATAATTAAGATATATTGTCTCCTGCTTCGGCTAATAAATTCAGTAAAACTACTATATCATTAATTCAAATGAGAAAAATAAGTTTGGATATAACGATGAACAGGGAAACCAAAAACGACAAAGTCCACGAAGAAAAGTAAGAACTAAATGATACTAAGACCGATAATATCAGTCGACACCCCTCTATATTCAAGGATATTTTAGGTTCTCAAATGCTATTTTACTTTATAAATATATACGATGTTTAAATCTCATTTTAGGTAATACTATCATTAGTACTAGCATTTTAGAATTCACTGTAATATTAGTTAATAACCAAAAACACAAAAGAGAATTTGCTTTTTTGGAAGAAAAAAGAAGAACACTTTTTTTCTGGAATTATTACATGAAGGGATACTTGAGATAATTTTGGTCAAAGGCCAGATATTTAAATATGAAAATTCATCTATTCTTTAAAGTTTGGTTCAGGTAACAAGCTCAAAGACAAACTAAAGCTAGACAAGAAAAAATGGTGTATTTAAAAAGGTTGATATAATTATTAGACAAGAAAAAAATAACTAAGGCAATCTTATTTTATTATATAAATATTTAAATTTTAGCTTATAGTGATCTTTAAATTCAACTAGAGTAGTGTTCACTTAATTTGATAAATCAATGATGGACTATATCTCTTGATATTCAAATTGGTTATCCATTTGACAAACTTGGCATTCTTGTGAGACACAAATTATGAAGCTAAATCGAAGTATGGTTAAATATATGTGTTATTTGATATTTATTTCAGACTTTTATCCTATCGTGTTCGCATTACATTATTAAAAATTCGGTAAAAAGCGACCAAACTTTTGCGATCAAAACTGGTCTGTCGGGTAAAGCGACCACAGTTGGTCGCTAAATTGAAGAAAATTATCAAAAAATAATTGTAAATATATTAGCGACCAAGGTTGGTCGCTATTTGGTCGCTAATTTGGTCAAAATATTGACCGGACCGGTCAGACCTTCTTGGTCAAAGAAATATTGAATTTAGTTGGTCGCTAAAGTGGGACCCAGTTATAAAATTTTAATAATTATATTATTATTTTAAAAAAATTATAAAATATTAATAATAAAATTTAAAATTAGCGACCAAAGTTGGTCGCTCTTGAAAGGGGAAGAAAGTAGAGACTAACTTTGGTCGCTAATCTGGAACCCAGATATATAAATTTAATAATTATATTATTATTTAAATAAAATTATAAAATATAAATAAATATAATTTAAAA